>VKHI01000163.1:0-55109 GCA_015145745.1 Poterioochromonas sp. DS
TCTGTTCGATGGATATACTCCTCAAGTCTATGTTCCAAGCTCAGGCTCATGGAACAACGCGACGTTAGCTGCAGCGAAGGAAGTGGGCTTCGCAGCAGTGGCTTCAACAGACAGCTCGTTGGGATGGGACTTGTCAGCGAGTCCGATGCAGATCTCTCCTCAGACCTCGACAGGTGTTCAAGATTCCACTGGCACTTGGTCAGCGAAGTCAACCGAAACAATTATCGCTGATTGTACTGCAGCATCAGCTCGAGGAGAAGTATGTGTCATTGAGATAACTCCATACGAGTTTGCCTCTGGTGCTTTCACGACTGAGAAAGTATCAGCACTAGTCAGTGGCTTACAAGAAGCTGGTCTTACTGACAGTATGACCTTCAGTACTCTCATTAATGCAGCACAAGGTGGTTCTCCTTCCTTCGCTCCTACCAAAGGTCCTCTAGATACCTCCTCTAACTCTAACGGAGGAGTGATGTCTTATTTGACCAATCCAGCTGATTACATGATTGCAGTGATTGCAATTGTTGGTTTATTTATTCTTGCTACAATAATTACAGTCGCTTTACTTTACTGCCGTCGATCGAATGATGATCAATATAATGTTGTGAAATCAAAGAGTGGTGATCTAAGTGCCATTAGTATTGATAACTTTCAGTATGAATGTTCTACTGAAAATGATGAAGAGAAATCATTACCTTCGAGTGTCCGAAGAAGTGTTGAATTACAACCTGATGTAAAGTTAAATCAAGTTGATGTAACAACAGCATCTGTTTAATCAATTAAAGGGTCAGAGACCATATGACTGACTGAGTGATTATACAGTATCATATCATACATATCCTTTTGTTGTATAGAACGAGTCCGTCTTTCGTTCGTGTTTCATTTTATAGAGTGGTAGAAATGAAGTTTCAAATCATTTCGTTCTTTTCCTTTTGTTTCGTTTCTTTTTATATATGTCGAGTAGTACTTTAGTATGTAAACTTTCGTTTTTTTCTTCTTACATCCTTTTCGTTTCCTTTGTCGTCGTATTCGTTTTCCAATTAATTTTTGTCCTCCATAAGTCTAAACATTCAATGTACTGTGTTCATTAAGATAAAAATTAATTTCTAAAGGAACTTCCCAACTAATTCTTTCACGATACTATACTCACTTAGAGTGAAGAAATAAGATAATAATACTTGTTTATGATAACTTCTAAAATACAAAAGAAGAATAGAAGAGCCTAGAAATCACGGTGAGCTGTGAGACAGTGGAAAGATCTCCTTTGCAGAGTAATTCGTGGAGTTTCGAGGAGAGTATGATATTAATGTGAAGGAAGGTTTGTTATATTTTATTGAAAAGGATCAAAATCAAAAAAATCAGGAAGAAAGAAGAAGGTTCTGAAAGGAATAGAAGGGAAATCAAAAGAAGAAATAACAAAAACTACAAAAAAGAACATGAGAAGAAGCTCAAAAACTAAAAGCCTATATTGAAAACAGAAGCAGATCATATCATAAGACGAATTCTATGACAAACTAGCTTCACACTATACTTTGGCAACTTCTACATCTGTTAAGCTCACATCATGTAGCTCCGCGTTTCCTTCTGGAGCTGGTGGACGCGGCACTTGATTGTTATATTTTTCATCGTATTGAAAAGAAATACGAATACTGCTAGGGAAAGACTTTTCCTCGTCAGTCTCAATTGAAAACGAATCAATCAAATTGTCTGAACTGACACATTCAAGATCGCTTGCTCTACGTGACTTAGTCCCTTCTTTGTTGTTAATAGATCTCTTGAAAGCAAAGAAGTAAATAGCACAAGCGATTAATAATAAGCCAACTACAACCAACACGGCTATCACATAGCTTGGTGGATTGCTCACGTATGACATTACTCCTCCATTAGAATTAGAAGAGGTTTCTCCGGGACCTTGAGTTGGAGCTCTTGTTGGGGAACTTCCTTCAACTTCAGTGATGATAGTATTGAAGGTTATACTATCAGTGAAACCAGCTGCTTGTAAGCCTGATACTAGCTCTGACACCTTATCAGTCGTGTATGCTCCGCTTGCAAACTCATTCGCTGTCACTTGGATCACACACACTTCTCCTCGAGCTGATGCTGCGGTGCAATCAGACACGATGGTTTCGGTAGGTCTGGCGGTCCAATTGCCTGTTGTTGAGTTTATCACACCAGTAGAGGTTTGTTGAGGTAGTTGGATAGGGTTGGAGGTCAGGTCATACTTCATCGTACTCTCCGAAGCAGAGATCACTGAAAAACCAATTTCCTTCGCTGCAGTGATTGTATTGTTATTCCAAGAACTCTGGCTAGGAGCAAATACTTGAGGCGTGTAACCAGGGAAAAGACTCTTAATCTTATCATCAGAGGCTTGGATTTCACTCTTCGCATCATCAACAGATGCAGTATTCCCAAAGACATAAGATGATTCTGATCCTTGAAGAAATAATTCACATTTATCACGACCAGCATTCACACAACGTTTCAATACATTATATAAGGCAACATCAGAACCAGTCACTTTATTACTAACAATACCAATACTAATACCATAAGAACTATCTAAACAGAAATGAATGAATAAAATCTGGAAATAGGATAAGAAGTAATCCATAACATTATTAAAACAGAAGATAAATCTTGGTTTGTGAGTTGTTGGAGCGACTGTTGCTCGTAAACTTGGAGCAGTTGTGGTCTTGAAAGTTGGAGGAGCGGTTGATCTTAATGTTGGTGATGAAGTAATAACAACTGCATTTGTTGGTTTAGTTGTTGGCGATGAAGTAATTACGACAGAAGTTGTTGGTTTAACGGTTGGATTGCAGTCAACGGTAGGAGTTGAGGTTGCGGTGATAGTTGGTGGTGTTGTTGGGGTTATCGCTACGTTTGTTGGTTTTGTCGTGGATTGAACTGTTGGTAGGGCAGTTGGTATTGTGGATGGAGCAGCGGTCTTAATATTCGAGGGAGTTAATGTTGGAGCATCAGTCTTTGAAATTGTTGGAGATTGAGTTGGAGTAGTAGAACTGACTGAGGGAACAGTTGTTGGAGGGCTAGTCTTCGAGGCAGAAGTGGTTTGAGAGATTGTTGGAACACTTGTCTTTGTAGTTGGGCCGAAAGTCGGAACCACGGTTGGAGAAACTGTTTTTGCAGCTGAAGGAGCAGTTGTTGGGGTATGTGTTGGTGAAGTGGTTTGAGAGACTGTTGGAACACTTGTCTTTGTAGTTGGGACGAAGGTCGGAACCACGGTTGGAGAAACTGTTTTTGCAGCTGAAGGAGAAATAGTTGGCTTCGTGGTCGGCGTTAAAGATGTTGGGGATCTTGTAGGAGCTTTAGTAACAGCTGCGGTAGGTGCAACAGTTGGGGAAGAACTCTTTCCTTTCACTTCCTGAATAATATCGTAAAAGTTAATCGATTGAGTAAACCCTGCTGCTGATAATGCATCAATCAACTGCTGTAACATCGTGTACGTATATGCTCCTGATGCGAACTCATGAGGATGAGTCATAATCACACATACTTGTCCTTTAGAATAAGCCGTCTCACAAGCCGCGACAGTGTCGGCAATAGGATTCGCTGCCCACGATCCGTCGTCTTGGTACTCGCCAGTCTCTGTGTGTTGAGAGAGTTGGAGCGGATCAGTCGTCGTATCGTAGGGTAAGTTCGAGTAGTCAGCGATCGACGCAGAAACCACGGAATACCCGAGCTGTTTCGCTGCCTGCAATGTGTACTGGTTCCATGCATTCTGATGAGGAACGAACATATCCACCGTGTAACCGGGAAACAAGCTCTTGATCTTCGCATCACAAGTCTTCATGTGGTTGTAAGCATCAGTAGCGGAAGTGGCTTGATCGTAAGTGTATGATGCATCAGCTCCATGGTTGAACAATGCACACTTAGACTTTCCCAAACTCACACAGCGTTGCAGAGCGGTGTATAAAGGAGTATCTTCACCAGTGAAGTAGTCGCCGATGATACCTGCAGTGACAGCGATGCCTCTATCCATGAAGAAAGTGAGGAGGCTGACTTGAGTATCAGAATGATAGTAGTCTTCGATATCATCATATCTGAAGACATATCTCTTTTGAACACCTTGCACAATTGCGATAGTTGTAAGGAAGGCTAGAATGCAGAAGAAGTTCATGTTGTTAGTTGATTGGAAAGGTTTGTATGATGTGGGAAGCTTCCAGCAGATCCGTTGAGATTTCCTCGTAACGTTCTTTCTTAACGGCTTTCTTCGTTCTCGTCAACGGTCTTTCATTCCTCAACGGATACCAAGAACGACGAACAAATAATAATTAATCAACAAGATTTATCTGCACGATCTTACCATGAAATCGACAAGCTTTCATCGAATCGCATGCATATTGATTGTATTGCTAATATCCTCAGCTGTTGGAAAAAGATTTATCTTTCGCCAGGATGATATCGAGGATAGTTTCCATTCTGATATTCAGATGAACTTGATGAACTTCTTTATGAACAATAGTATTCCAGTTAGTGTTGGAATTATTGGTAATTTCGTGACTGGGAATGATGTTCCTTTATATAATACACTGAAAAAGTGTATCAGCTTAGGCAAAGATCGATGTGCACTTTTCAACCATGGAGCTGATGCTGTTTACTATTACGGGTCTTCAACCTCCGTGGAGGACGCTTACACCCATATGAAGGTCTGCGATGACAAAGTTAAATCCCTCTTTAATGGATATCAAATGGAAGTCTTTGTTCCACACCAAAATTCGTGGAATCAGAACGCTATTACCGCTGCACAGATGTTTGGATATAAATTAATCTCTGCATCGACTTTACCATATTCTGCAATGAAGTATAATCTTTCGACTCCTTTAATTCAAATGCTAGAACATACCACTACTGGTTATATTGGAGCTGCTGGAACATGGGTCGCTTACCATCAGAATCAAACCGTTGCTGACTGCGTCGCAGCTGATGCAAGAGGAGAGGTATGCGTGATTATGATTCATCCTCACGAATTTTCTAGTGGAGCATACACCATGACAATGCTTCAACAACTTGTTGATTCTTTGTATTCACTTGGATTCCAACCAACCAGCTTTCATTCCATGATAACACAAGTGAAAGGATCGGATTCACCAAGTGCCAACCCTACACAGTCCCCAACAACTCTTTCCCCTACAATCGTTCCTACCCGTTCCCCAACTATCGCACCAACTCGTTCACCAACTATTGCAGGAACTGGACAAAGTGGAATCACTGATTCTTCGTCGAGCTCCAACTCCGCCAATAAAGCTTTTACAGATGCCTATCACTCAAGCATTAATTTCTTAAGTGCTCCACCTGATTGGGGAATTGCAGTAATCGTCATTGTAGGAGTCTTGGTCATTGCAGCTTTTATTTATTTTGCTCGGTGGTGTAACTCCAGAGGTTCAAATGAGAATTATCGATCAAGTGTGGAGAAAGATATCGAATCAGTCCAAACTGATCCTGACGATTCGATTGCTGCTTCGCAAATTCATAATGATGTGGATAAATACGTTCCATCAAGTGTTCGAAGAAGTTATACGTTAGGTGAAGCATATGATGGACCAGTTCCTCTTCCTCCACCAGCCTTGAATAGTCCAGCTCGTCATTCATCCTCTCGAACAAACTCCTTCGCCAATCAATCAACCCTTCCAGATCCGTCTGTTCGAACTCAATCTGTTAGATCAAAACTTTCCTTCACCGATTCATCGCCTCATCTTTCAACAGGAGCATTGACATCCAATGTTTGAAAGTAACAATTTTGTAGTATTTCGCTAATTTGTTTTCTTTTGTTTTCTAAGAATTCCAGAGCTCTTCCCTTCTCTCTCTGATGAAATTTACTTTATTATCGAATATCGATGAGACTTTCCCAGTGTTCTTCTTTTCATTTATAGTTGATTAGGACTTTTCAACACAGAACTTTGAAGATTTCTTTGTTATATTCCTTCCGTTTGTGTGCCATTGAGAGTGTTAGCAAGGATATGTATAGGTTGAATGTCTTCCTTTGGTTTGCTTTTTCCCCCTTGTTGTTTGAATTATGTGGTAACTTTAATGAATTCAGTCATGTTTCATAATCTCTCTTATCTTGGCAATCATCTGTGAAATGAAATCCAATCACATCAGTATACAGTAAATTCTTCTTTCAGACCCTTCATGAACGTCGATCTTCTTTCATCTTAGCTTTTTTCCCAATTTTGTAGGAAATTGATCAGAGTGAATCTTTAAGAAAATTTTGTTGATAAAATAATAGTTTTTAATTATATTTTCAATTCGGAAAGGAGAACTACAATTATATAAAGACGATCAAATGCGTGACAGACTATACAGTTCAAACACCGTTGAAGGAGAACACAACAAAAAGAACTCTTTTACAATTTCAACGCAAAGTTTTCAGTAGAGAATACGGTTTCCGACGAACCTTCAAACCGTAGTACTGTTAATTACTATTAACTATATTGTAAATGAAAAGCCAATCACCTCGGGAATAGAATGGAGAAAATCAATGAACAGGGCGAAAAAGAATGAAAGAAAGCAAGAAGAGAAAACAAATACTACACAAAGAAGAAAAACAACAACAAAACTAATTGCTTAAATACATTTATATCTATTGATGATAGAACTATCTTTCATCGATCATAGTTCATTTCATTAATATTATCATAATTAACCATAATAATTATTTATCATTACACCTCAGCTAGTTCATGTTCTCCTAATAAGGAGATATATTCTGATATAGGTGTTTCTTCTATTACTTCTCCTTTTGATTGTGCAGGAGGTGGTCGTGGTATTTGACGACTAAATTGTTCATCATATCGAAGACTTCTTCGAAGACTGACGGATAATGAATTCTCTTCATCAGTGTCTGCATCAGCATCTTCACTAAGTTGTTTTAAGTCGATATAATGTGTTTTCTTCAACTCTTCATTGGCTCGGTATCTATAGCCAACAAATACTACGGCAGCAACAATTAAGAATCCAACGACCACCATTGAAGCGATCATAAATTTTGGTGGATTTGTGATGTAAGATAATACATCTCCGTTGGCATCAGAGGAGGAATCTAATGGTCCTTGAGTTGGACTTCTCGATGGAGAATTGGCTTGAACTTCGGTAATAAAAGAATTAAACGTTATACTGTCAGAAAAGCCAGCTGCTGCTAAGCTTGATACTAGCTCTGACACCTTATCAGTCGTGTACGCTCCGCTTGCAAACTCATTCGGTGTCATTTGAATCACACACACTTCTCCTCGAGCTGAAGCTGCAACACAATCAGACACGATGGTCTCGGTCGATCTGGCGGTCCAGTTGCCGGTAGTTGGGTCCTTCACACCAGTAGAGGTTTGTTGAGGTAGTTGGATAGGAGTTGTAGTGATATCGTACTTCATCGTGCTCTCAGAGGCAGAAACAGCAGAAAAGCCAAATTCTTTGACTGTTGCAACACTGCTGTCACTCCAAGAGTTTTCACTTGGAACATATAACTGAGGAGTAAAACCAGGGAAAAGAGTCTTTAATTTCTCTTCCGTACTTTGAATTTGTGCTTTCACATCATCGACAGTGGAATAAGATGACACCGATGATGACGATGTATAAGTAGAATCACTACCTTGAATAAATAAATCACATTTATCACTACCAACACTAATACATCGTTTCAATACAGTGTAAAGTGCAGTATCTTTACCATTAAATCCACTACCAATAATACCAATACTAATACCAATATTATTATCTAAACAAAAATTAATAACTAATATTTCAAAAAATGATAGAATAAAATCCACAACATTATCAAATCTCATGATATGACGTTTACGATAGGTTGTTGGTGCAACAGTTAATTTTGTTGTTGGTTTTGAAGTTATTCTTAATGATGGAGATGATGTTAACTTAATTGTTGGTGAAAGTGTTGGTTTAATGGTGGGAGCGACTGTCGAAGGGTTTGTTGTCGGTGTCAGGGTTGGGTTAATCACAGGAACGACGACTGTTGGCGAAGCAGTTGGATTAGCAGAAGGAGAATCTGTCTTAGGAGGAGCATTTGTTGGACTGTCAGTCGAAGCAACAGTTGGTGGATTGGTCTTCTCAGCTGTTGGATGAGCGGGAGGACTCGCTGTTGGGACGGCGGAGGGACTATCTGTATGAACAACAGTTGTTGGCGCATTAGTTTGAGCCAATGATGGGTTGGCAGTTGGAACATTGGTATGCACGACAGATGGAGCATTTGTTGAGACAGTCGTTGGTGTGGCTGTTGGATTTGCAGAAGGAGCATTTGTCTTTGTCGCAGAAGGAGTATTGGTCGCTGTCACTGTTGGTGCTGAGGTCGGATTAACAGTTGGCGCAGTGGTTTTGCCTACAGTTGGAACAGTAGTTGGAATAACAGTAGGATTGTTAGTTTGGGCAATGGTTGGGGATGTTGTAGGATTTCTTGTTGGATTTGTCGTTGGATTGATAGTCGGAGTTTGGGTTGGAACAGCAGTAGGAGTTCTCGTTGGAGTAGCAGTTGGAGCAATATTTGTTGGAGAAACAGTTGGTGATCTTGTTGGAATGGCTGTTGGAATATTGGTTGGGGATCTTGTGGGAGTGGCAGTTGGACCGGCAGTCGAAGGAGCAGTCGTTGGTAATCTCGTTGGAGTTTGGGTTGGTGCGATTGTCGGTTTTGCGGTTGGAGAATCGGTAGGAGATCTGGTTGGTGTCGCTGTAGGTGCAGTGGTTGGAAGTCTGGTTGGGGTCGGGCCTTTTGTCGTAGGTGACTGCGTTGGAACTCTTGTAGGGGTTAATGTCGGAATTTGTGATGGTGCTTTGGTTGGAGTTGTAGTTGGAATTCTAGTAGGAGTCGCTGTTGGAACTCGAGTCGGAGTGCGAGTAGGAGTAGCAGTTGGACCTCTAGTCGTTGGAGCGGCGGTTGGACTTCTCGTTGTTCCTTTCAGTTCACTAATAATATCACGGAAATTAATCGAAGTAAATCCTGCTGTAGCCAAGGCAGTAACAAGATTTTGAAGCATAGTTATTGTGTATGATCCTTGTGAAAACTCATGAGGATGGGTCATGATCACACAGATCTGACCAGCTGCTGCTGCAGTGTTGCAATCAGCGACAGTAGAAGCGATTGGATAAGCATCCCAAGTGCCAGCATCATTGTAGACAGCGGTAGTGGTCTGTTGAGAGAGCTGCATTGGGTCCTTGGTAGTATCGTACTGCATGTTCGAATAAGATTCGGTCGATGCGGAAACTGCAGCATATCCCAATTGCTTCGCTGCTGCTAATGTATATTGGTTCCATGAGTTCTGATGAGGAACGAAGAGATCGACAGTATATCCTGGGAAAAGGGTCTTGATCTTGTCATCACAGGTCTTCATTCTTGTGTATGCTTGAGAAGTGGACGTTGCGCTACCATAAGTATAGGACGCATCGGCACCATGGTTAAATAATGCACATTTACTGGTTCCAAGATTCACGCAACGCTTTAAAGGGGTCATAATCACATCGTCTTCTCCTGTCACATAATCTCCAATGATTCCTGCACTGACTGCAACTCCTTTATCCATAAAAAAGTTGAGCATATTTGCTTGAATATCGTTATGATAATAATCTTCAATGTCATCCATACGAAAGACATAGCGCTTTTGAACTGCAAAAGCAGTCGTTAATAAAGTGATATAGAATACAACAAAGAGCATTTGCATCATGATTTCTTAGGCAAGCAACTCTTTGATGAAGTATTATTTGTATCTATTTGTCTTTCGATGGTCTTTTGGGAACGTTGCTTGAAAGATCCGTTTAAAGAGCAGTTGAGAATGAGTCGATAAGAGTCGACTCTTTTCTGACTTCTTGAGCCGTTAACTGGTCAACGGTTAGAAACGCATCGTTCCTTCAGTTATAACCGTTGAAGCAGCTTCTTTCTAGCAAACTGCCCATAATTCATAGTTAGACATCCAAATCATAACAACCTTACATACAAGAAATGACTTTCTCCAACTTGCTTACACTTTTCATTGTTTGTGGAGCTTTATCTCTCACCTCTGCCAATCCTGCTGATGACTTTCTGAATCACGCATATCATAAAAGTTTAGATTTTCTCAGTGATCCACCTATTTGGGGAATTGTTGTCATAATAGTTGTTGGATTAATCATCATTGCAGCAATTTTATCTCTCATAAAGTATTGTTGCTTTCAAAGAAACGCTACTGCACAACAAACACGTTCCAGTACTGAAAAGGCTGGAGATATCGAATCAACAGGAGAAACTGATCATGATTCCGTCGAACTAACTCCAGCTTTAGAAGATGAAAATGAAAAATACGTACCATCAAGTATTCGAAGAAGTTTTAAACTTGATGAAACAAATGATGGTATCTCGGCAACTGAAATTCATACAAAACATCCTTCATTGGCAAGCAAAGCCAGTGCTGGAAGTTTGCGCAGCGCGGGAAGTATGCATTCAAACCAGTCATTTCGATCGAATAATCGTCCAGCATCCCAAATATCTCACGGAAATCAGTCCCTTGCTAATAACTCCATTGGAAATCAATCGCAAAGAAGCATTGGCACTCAAATTGACTTTCACGAACATAAATCCAGTGTAAGATACGTATGATTATGATATTTTATCCAGTTTCAGTTGTCTCAAGTCATTGCTTTGACACGTTCCCCCAGAGACTTCAGTAACTGTTTTTGTTTTTGTTTTTTTATTCAAAATTCGATTAAATCAAGCCGATTTATATCACGTACTACTATTTCCTTCCTGATTTTTTTTGTCTTCCTTCTTTTCGTTTCAGTGAGTTCTTTAGGTATGAATTTGTGTTTCTATTTCTATATGTACTGTATTTGCTTTTCTTTCCCTTCGACGGTTTATTGAGTTCTCTTTCGTAAATAAATAATCAACATGACTATTCCCATTTCTTCGTTAGTTTCAATTTTTCAGACTGACTTACTTCCCACACGAACTCAAATACCAACGATAAATAAGAGTAATCCGTGTGTATGGATATTCTGATGAGCTTCGAATTTTTAGAACATACACACGTCAAAACAAAAAATTTCGAATTTTCCATAATTTTACGTTGTATAAAAGGTAAGTACCGTTGCGGAACGGACTTTTTTGTTGTTTCTCAACGGACCGAGAACATTCCCGATTGCTGAACAAATTATTGATCCTTTCATCATGTCAAGATTTTCGTCTTTCCTGCGACTATATATCGGACTTTTCTCTTTACTCCAAGTAATAGAGAGTAAAAGATTTATCTTTCGCCAAGATGATGTCGAAGACTATTATAATACTGACATTCAAGTTCAGTTGCTCGACTTCTTCCTTGATCGAGGTCTTTCAGTCAGCGCTGGCATTATTGGAGATCATTTCACAGGAGCTGACACCAAGATTTATAGTGCCATGCAAAAGTGCGTGAGCCTGGCTCCTTATAAGTGTGCTCTTCATAACAAAGGAGCTGATGCAAGTTTCGTTTTCTCAAACGCTACCTCTGTCGCTGATGCTAAATCTCGTATCAAGAGTTGTGACGATCGAATCAAAAGCCTGTTTCCAGGATATCAAGCTGAAGTGTTTGTTCCCAATAAGAATCTCTGGAATCAATACACTCTTCAGGCTGTACAAGAGCTTGGCTATCCAATCATTTCAGCAGCAGTCGCAACATATTCCAACCTCCCTTACAGCACCACAACAAACCCTATGCAGCTCTCTCAACAAGCAACCACTGCATACCCCACTGATTTGTATCCTTCTGGAGTTCTCTGGCATCCACTGTCCATTCAACAGACAGTGAATGCATGTCTCCAAGCTGATGCTAGAGGAGAGGTTTGCGTGATCGAGATTCATTCTCATGAATTCGCTCAAGGCGCCTATAACTTTACAACACTAGAAAACCTCGTTACTGCCTTAGGATCGGCGGGATTTAATGAGTCAGTAAACTTTCATACGGTGTTAAAAGAGGTGAAGGGACTGACCGACTCCCCAACTTTGGCTCCAACATTTACTCCGATTCCAACCTTAACACCCAGCCTTATTCCAACTCAATCGCCCACTCAAACTCCAACTGTTACCCCCAGTGTTTCTCCTTCCGCAACACCGAATCCAACATTAAATCCAACCTTCACTCCCACTCTAACTCCGACCTTCGCTCCTACTGTAGTTCCAACCTCCACTCCAACGATTACAAATACGAACTCTCCGACGCTATCACCAACGGATGGACCTAAAACTGATACATTAAACAGTAATTCTCGCTCTAATGCTCAATTCAACCTGCCCGTCTGGGCTATCCCTCTCGTCGTGGTAGGAGGGCTACTTGTTCTCGGTGCTTTTGTTTTTATTGGAAGAACATTCTGCTTTACGAGTCTCGCCGCAGGAGGTGCAGCAGTTCCTCTTGCTACTAAAGATAAAGAAAATGATCTAGAATCAGGTGGCTCTTTCGAAATGACACAAGTGGCAGATGAAAAGTATTTGCCGGTTAGAAAAAGTGCTCGTCTTGATGAAAAAGGTAGTAATCCCTCCACAGATAATCAAGATTTTGAGAGCAACACAATAACTGAAAACGGATCTGATAATAACGAAGATGCATCGTCTTCTCGGCCATCTTCCCGTCATTCCTTAGGATCTACTCATAGTCGGAAGAGTCAAGATAACAATATTTGAGAAGTCGCTTCTTTGGAGGTTCGTGAAAGCACCTTCAAGAAAGTGTTAGTATCGTTAACAACAAGTTTTTGATTTTTCTTTTACAATTTTTATTTCCTTTGTTAGTTTGTACTTTTGTTTCTTTTCAATTCTGTTTGTTCTCAAGAGAAGCTTTTCTTATGTATGCTTGTATGCCTGTACTTGTACTGCTTGTAGTGAAAGATTTTAACCCGAAATTGAAAACTGAAATTCTCTCTTACCAAGAGCGACGTCCTCGCTTGATAGAATAGCTGATGATGTAAGTGTATCAAGGAATCGACTAAGTTATCTCATTTGCTCTGTGTTAGAGAGTTATGAAGCTTCTCTGGTTGTTTATCTTTCTCACAATTAGTTATGGTTGGTGTTGGAGGTTGGGAGTAGTTCGTTCTTCCTTGCAGTTGAAGAAATATTCCCAACTGAAGTCAGATCTTCGTGACACTTCTGTTGAGGTCGGTGGAAAGGTTATTAATACTGACAGCCTCAGAAGGATTGAGGTGAAGAATCTTCAAAACCAAGTAGTTTCACTTGATTCTATTTTGGGAAAAGCGGATACCGCAATCGTTGTTTACCTTCGCCATCTTGGATGACCTTTCTGTTGGTCATATGTAGAGTCCTGGCTTGCTGCTAAACCTACATTGACCTCATCCTTTACTTCACCAGTAGTTGGTCCTATATTTATTTCAATTGGAGATTCTGAACAACTTCGAATTTTTCGCGAGAAGTTCCCTGAGTTAAAAGATGATCAACTGTATGTTGATGACTCAGATAATAGTGACAGTTATCAAGCTATCGGTTTTAATAAACTATTTAAAGATTTAGATTTAACAAAGAAAGGAAATCAAAAATTTTGGCAAAATCTTAATTTATCGAAAGATTTGATGGATAAGTACATGTCAACAGTGAAGGAAGTATCGCCCAAGTTTGATCTGCGGAAACTCGGAGTAAGTATTGCAAAAGTTTCACAACTAGGTGGAACTATAGGGATTCGAAAAAATCGAATTGTTTATGTTTATGAAGATGGTGTACCAGGTGATTATCCGAGTCCGATAGACGTTATAGAATCAATAAAAGCTTCCGCGTAATTCAATTTTTCAGAGAACTCTTTTTTGTACTTTAATACATCTTACGAATGATAGAAAATAGCTATATTTCAGCTTTTTTTTGAGTGTTACGATGTATTTATAAAGTTTAACAAAACCATACCCTCTATAAAGCGTAAAATTTTGAAATACCTTCCTTTTCCGCCTATGATGTAAATTTCTGAGATATTCTGAAAAGGCGTATTTTCATGGATCGAAGTTTTTCGCCTTTTGGTGCACACCTTCAACTCGATACACTGTCGCAAAGACACTTCATTGCAAATATCCTATCCTTCGAGTCATTTACTCCAACCATTGATTGAACTGCACTTTACCTCCTCATACAATTCATTTCCAAATTAAGTGATCGACGGAATAGCGCTTTATTGAAGAAAGAATAGAGAGAAATGAGTGCTGCTGAAACAGGTAAACAAGGAGACTTCTTTGGGACCGTTGCGGAATTTGTTGAGTGGTCAAATGGTGACCATGCTATTGAGAAAGTTTTAATTGCGAATAATGGTATTGGTGCGACCAAGGCTATTCGATCTATTCGTAAATGGGCCTATGAAACCTTCGGTGATGAAAGAAAGGTAGGTACCGCTCTGATATTTTCACATATGTATCCTTGACAAATAGGGCTTTTAGATTAAATTTGTTGTCATGGCTACCCCTGAAGATATGAATGCTAACGCAGAATACATTCGCATGGCTGATCAGGTGGTGGATGTCCCAGGAGGATCGAACAACAAAAACTACGCGAATGTTAGTTTAATCTGTGAAATTGCTGAAAGATTTAAAGTTGATGCTGTCATGCCTTTGTGGGGACATGCATCTGAGAATCCTGCTTTGCCAACTTCTTTGTCAAAGTTAAAACATCGAGTAAGTGAATTTTTACTTGTCTTAGGATTTCGTCATTGAATGTGTTTTTCTCTGTCTTAGGTGACCTTCATCGGTCCTCCTCCAGCTCCTATGCAAGCTTTGGGTGACAAAATCGGCTCAACGATCATCGCGCAGTCGGCGGGCGTCCCAACGATTGCTTGGAACGGTGATTCTCTCACTGTTGATTACAAGAAGAACGGTATTCCTGACTCTGTTTATGACTCTGCAAATGTGAAAACTGCTGAGGAAGCACTTTTATGTGCTGAAAGAATCGGTTTCCCTGTCATGATTAAGGCAAGTGAAGGTGGCGGAGGTAAAGGTATCCGCAAAGCCCTTAAAAGTGAGGAAGTTCCAAGCCTTTTCCGTCAAGTGCAAGGTGAAATCCCTGGCTCCCCAATTTTCGTGATGAAGATGGCATCAAAAGCACGTCACTTGGAAGTGCAATTACTTGCCGATAAACATGGTGATGCCATCGCTTTAAGTGGACGTGATTGTTCCGTGCAACGTCGTCATCAGAAGATTGTCGAAGAAGGACCGCCAACTGCCGCCCCTGCAAATGTCTTCCGCAAGATGGAACGAGCTGCAGTTAGTCTTGCCAAGACTGTTGGTTATATCAACGCTGGTACAGTTGAATACCTTTATATGGAGGAAACTGCTGAATTTGCCTTCCTCGAGCTTAACCCTCGTCTTCAAGTCGAGCATCCTGTTACTGAAAATATTTTAAACATTAACCTTCCTGCCTGTCAGTTACAAGTAGCAATGGGCCTACCTCTTTGTCGCATTGCTGATATTCGTCGTTTATACGGTCGCCACCCACGGGGCAAAGACACAATCGATTTTGATTTTGCTGAAAGATCTGTGCCTGCCCGCCATTGCATTGCTGTGCGTGTTACTGCGGAGAATCCTGAAGCTTCCTTCCAACCAACTTCAGGAAAGATCACAGAGTTACAGTTCAAATCCTCGATTGACTGCTGGGGATACTTCTCCGTTGATCGTTCTGGTCTGATTCATGAGTTTGCTGACTCACAATTCGGTCATATCTTCGCTGGTGGACATAACCGCGAAGCTGCCCGAAGAAGTATGATCGTTGCATTAAAAGAATTACAAATACGTGGTGAAATTAGAACAACGATTGAATATATTATTAAGTTATTACAATCAGAAGATTTTATTGAAAATCATATTGACACTGCCTGGTTAGATGGACGTTTATTACGTTATAAAGAATTAGCACAAATTGAAAATCGTCTTTATTGTCCATCCCCAACATTAGTTGTAACATGTGGTGCAGCATTACAAGGATTTCAACATTTCCATGTACGTGATCAACAATTTATTCATATGTTAAAAGTTGGACAAGTACCTACCAAGGATTCTTTATCACCTTCCATTACCATTGATTTAATTTTTGAAAATGTGAAATATTCACATATTACATGTGTACAAAATGGCCCAGAGAAAATTATATTAACATTTAATTCAACTTCACAATTAATTTCAATACGTCCATTAGCTGATAACGGTTATTTATTAAATGTTGGTGGTAGAAATCATTTAGTTTATTCACAAAAAGAAGAAACTGGTGGTATTCGTATGATATTAGATGGTACAACATGTATCTTTACACCAGAATATGATCCAACCAAGTTTACTTCGACTGTTGCTGGAAAGATTGCGCGTTTATTAGTTCCGGATGGAGCACATGTAAATGCTGGTGATGCCTTCGTTGAAATTGAAGTCATGAAGATGTACATGCCTCTAAAAGCTCAAGAATCCGGTATTGTTCACTTCCAGAAGTCTGAAGGAGCTTCGTTGACCCCTGGTGATCTCATTGCTCGAATTACTTTGGATAATCCAGATCTCGTTGTCAGAGCTGAAGAGTTCAGGGGAAGTTTGTATCAAGAGACAGTAGAAATGAACGAGGATGGTGATGTCAGTGCTTTATCTGACGATGGAGATGATAATGCAAGTGTGAATACTCCACATCCTTTCCATTATAACAAGAATAACTCGCCTTCCTTGAAGTTAGTTGAGTCCGCACATCAGATCGAGAAGGTGCTTGAAGGATACCCATTATCAGATGACGTCATTCAATCAGCTTTATTCACCTTTGTTGAGAGTAAGAAGCATAAGCTCCTTCCTGTGATTAAGGTTGAAGAGATTTTATCTGTATTACGTGGTCGTATCGACCCTGACGTCGCGAATATGATCTATGAGTATCATACGCAATACACACATCAATTACACAACAATCATTCCAATGCAGTGTATCCCGCTGGTAAAATTCTTTCAGATTTAACCAATTATTTACAATCATTACCAACAATTGAAAGAAGAAGCGCTTTTTCTACTCAAATCTCTGATTTATGGTTAACAATTGAAACTTTCTTATTCTCTCCAGAAGAGAATATCTTATCAGCATTAGGTAATTTCATTGAATCTTATTTAGTTGTTGAAAGATTATTTGATAATATGTCCTTTACTGATGTTGTTAATCAATTACGTAAAGATTATTCTGGTGATAATAATTTGGAGAAAGTATTACATTTATGTCGTTCTCATGCGAATATTCGTGCAAAAAATCATTTAATATTAAAAGTATTAGAATTAATGAAGAAATATCCAATTAATATTACCTTTAAACGTCCATCAGAGATTCCACGTGGTATTATTATCCGGAATGAGCCGCAAACAAGAAAATTAAAAACAAAATTAAATGATTTAGCAAAACTACGTCAACCAATTTATTCAACGGTTTCCTTTGCTGCCAATTTATTATTAGTTGATCAATTTAGTATGACCACTGAGAATCGTCGACATAAATTAAATGATGCAATTATTGCTGCAATCTCAACTGGTGAAAGTATTGGGAATGGTGAAAGTCGTATCGAAGAATTACAAAAATTTATTGAAAGTAATTTAGTTGTCCATGATTTATTAATTGAATCATTACGACAGGATTCTGATTATCAATTAACGACAATGGAATTATATTTACGTAAAATTTATCAAAGAAATCATTCTTTATTTAATATGCAATCAGGTATTAGTCTTGATGCTAGTCCAACCGCCGCTGTTGTTGGTGGTGGTAAATCAGCATGGATTTCTTTTGAGTTTTTAACTCATTTCTTGTCCTATGATTCAATTTTATTGAATCGTGGTGATGCAACGTCAGCGTCGTGGAAGGAGAGAAATATCAGTTTGTCTGATCTCACTACTTTATCTCGATCATCTGCCACAGGTCATAATGAGAGAAGCAATTCCCTCACCGGTGAGTCGAGAGAGATTCGTAGCGGTGTTTTGGCGACTATCGAGTCATTGTCAGACCTTCCTCGTTACTTCCCGCTAATTTTGGAGAAGATTAGTGACGACCACAAGTCCGTACCTGTCAATGTTGTTCATGTCATTGTTCTTTCCGGTCCATCCGCTGAACGTTCTGATGATGATACATCGTCTTTATTATCTAACTTTGTTCAATCACAAGTAAAGCTATTGACTGCAAAATTCATCCGACGTGTGACATTTTTCGTTGGAAAGTCAGAAACTGGTCCAACCACCCCTGGTAAATCCCGTCATCAGCTTAACGATGCAAAGCCTCCATTACCTTCCATTTTCACCTTCCGCCATCGTTTAGGTTACGTTGAAGATCGAATCTTTAGAAATGTTGAAGCTGCATTAGCTTTCCATTTAGATCTTCACAGATTCTCAAACTTTTCTGTGCAATTAGCTGAAGGTGTCGATACTACCAGTGGTAATGCTTTATTATACAAGGCAATTCCTAAGTCAGAGAAAGGTCCACGTCGTTATTTCGCTCGTATTGTATGCTTTAGCCCTGATTCACCTAATGGTGATATCGAGACATTGTTTGTTGAGGCATTAGATCAATTGTCCTTGGCTCTTGGTCATGAGACTGCTTCCTCAAAGGGCGGAAATGCTGGCAAGCATGCGAATAGTTCGGCAAATCATTTCTTCATTAATGTTGTGTCGCCTGACTCTGTGGTTTCTCCTGATTTCATTGAAAACACATTAAAGAAGTTATCCACAAAGTATTGGTATAAAATGGTTCGTCTTGCTGTCACAACGGTTGAATGCAAGTTAACCACACGATTAACACCTGAAGGAAATCCAATTTCATTACGATTTGTTGCATCGAATCCAACAGGATATGTCTTAAAGATTGAAAAATACTGTGAGATGAATGTTGATAATGCTATTATTTTCAAATCCTTGAATAAGAATGCACTTCAGAAAGGTCCTTGGGATGGTAAACCTGTATTAACACCATATGAGATTCATCAACAGTTTGAAACTCAACGTGCGGAAGCAATGGCATCATCTGACACTTTATATGTCTACGATTGGCCAATGCTCTTTGAGAGTGCTACTGAAAAACTTTGGGTGGATGCTTCACCAGAGAATATTCCCGAAGTCCTTTTCACTTCTCAAGAGCTAATTTTATTCGATTCTGACACAAATGAACCTTTCCCAAAGAACTCATGGACGGCAAAAGACGCTCAAGTGCGAGGTGTCATTCAACCTGTTGAGCGTGAACCTGGAAAGAACGATGTTGGTATGGTTGGCTGGTTAATGAAGATTTACACTCCAGAATACCCACAAGGACGTGAAATCGTTGTGATTTGCAATGATATTACCTTCCAAGCAGGTTCTTTCGGTACACGAGAAGATATTTTCTTCTTTAAAGCATCAGAATATGCTCGTCAACATGGTTTACCACGTCTTTATTTAACTGGTAACTCTGGTGCACGTATTGGTATGGCACAATCATTGAAAAATAAATTTCAAATCTGTTGGACAGATGAAAAAGATCCAGCAAAAGGATTTAAATATATTTATTTAAATAAAGATGATTATGACCAATTATTAGTTGCTGCTAATGGTGATATTTCTGCTATGCCAATTATTTGTCAAGAGATTGAAGTTGATGGTGGATTGAGTCATCGTTATGTGATTACTGATATTATCGGTGAAGAAAGTGATTTAGGAGTTGAAAATTTAATGGGATCTGGTTTAATTGCTGGAGAGACAGCACGTGCTTATAATGATATTTTCACTTTAACCTTAGTTGTTGGAAGAACTGTTGGTATTGGTGCTTATTTAGTTCGTTTAGGTCAACGTACGATTCAAAAGACTCGTCATGCACCAATTATTCTTACTGGTTATCAAGCTTTGAATAAGCTCATGGGTCGTGAGATTTACACCACCAACGATCAATTAGGAGGAACTATGATTATGTTCCCTAACGGTGTGTCGCATTTATTAGCGGAAACTCACTTGGATGCTGTAACCAAGAGTTTAGAGTGGTTGTCTTACGTTCCTGCCGTGAAAGGAGCTCCTCTCCCGATTCGCACAATCGATCAGTACGATCCAATCGATCGTCCTGTGCAGTTCTTACCTCAAAAGGGTGTTGCTTATGATCCACGTCTCTTGTTATGCGGAATGAAAACTTCTAAGGAAGAAAGCTCTTGGAGATTAGGATTCTTTGATAAGAACTCCTTTGTGGAAACCCTTGCAGGTTGGGCGAAGACTGTGGTTGTTGGCCGCGGTCGTCTTGGCGGCATCCCTCTCGGTGTAATTGTCACTGAGAATCGTACTGCAGAAGCTGTCAAACTTGCAGATCCTGCTGATATTACCTCCCAAGAGAAGTTAGTGCAACAAGCAGGTGGTGTGTGGTTCCCTGATTCTGCCTATAAGACTGCTCAAGCTCTTCGCGATTTCAACCGTGAAGGATTACCTTGCATCATCTTCGCCAACTGGCGTGGTTTCTCCGGTGGACAACGTGATATGTTTGACGAAGTTTTAAAGTTCGGCTCGATGATTGTCGATGCTTTAGTCGCTTACCAACAACCATTATTCGTCTATATCCCACCATTTGCTGAATTACGTGGTGGTGCATGGGTGGTCGTTGATTCTACCATTAACTCTGATGTGATGGAGTTCTACGCTGCCGAAGATTCGCGTGGAGGTGTCTTAGAAGCTGCTGGTGCAGCATCCATTAAATTCCGTGAACGTGAGATTATTGAGGCATCTCATCGCACTGATCATGCTTTAATTCAATTAGATAAACAATTAAAAGCATTAAATCAACAAATATCTGGTGCCTCCGATCATCAATATCAAGAATTATTAAATCAAAGAGAAGATTTACAACGTCAAATTAAACAACGTGAAAAACATTTATTTGGTGTTTATCAACAAGTTGCAGTACATTTTGCTGATTTACATGATACACCAGGTAGAATGAAGGCAAAAGGTGTCATACGTCAACTTGTTCGATGGTCAGAATCAAGAAAATACTTCTATTGGAGATTACGTCGTCGTTTACAAGAGTTCGAATTATATAAGGACCTAACAAAGGGATTAGCAACAGGTTCTACGACTGGCCCTGTTCCAAAGAAGAGAAATGAATTCTTACAAGATTTCCATAATTATGTATTAACATTAAACAATGGAAAGAAAGAATTAATTGACAATGATCAACAATTCCTTTATTTCTTACAAGATCATCCAGTACAAGTACAACAGTTCATTCAACAACAGAAATTAAGTTTCCAGAGCCAACAATTAACATCCTTGCTTCAACAGATGGCGTTGGGTAGTGATATTTCTATCCTTGCTGATGCCTTGAAGACTTTAGCTCCTGAAGACAAAGAAATTTTGCAAAAAGCACTCACAAAGTAAAAGAAGAGAAGAATACACAATGAAGGTACTTCTTCTTGAGTTGATAGATTATTTGAGTGCGAAGATTTTTGAATAACGTCGTTTTTTGTTTGCTTTTTTAGTTTCGTGTTAGGATTGAAAAAAAGTTTTGGATAAGGTTGAGATCAATGTGAGAAAATAATATAATATAGATTATTATAGCAGTAGTTGTAGGATAAGAAAAAGTTATCATTATCTGTTTTTTAAATGTACTTGCTCCTTCCCTCTTTTTTGTTTTTTTCTTCTCATTTTTTCTTATTGGATTGATGAAGAAATTGCTTACAATTATTCATATGGAGAGGTGTAAGAAGATGAGAAAAAATAAATAAATAAAATTAATTTATAATAGTTAAGAAAGAATACGACATGATCGTATAGTCTATCTGTCTATATCTAATATAATGAAGGATGGATGAATAGTCGAGAGTGAGAGGCTCTTGTTATAAAGGATAGACTACTGTACCAAGCGTCTTGTAGCTATTCTATTGATTGCTGAGAGAAGAGAAGAGATGTTACGAGTAGGATTTTACAATTGGAGTTATAAAAGTGGACAATTTCTTGTCTCTTTTCGTCCATCAGGTATCTTTCATTGTGCTAAGTATCCAGGAAAGGCAACATGGTCCGTGGATGCGAATGGTTTGTTGACTGTCATTTGGCAGAATTATGGAGTTTATGAATTCCCTCTTTCTGCACCTGGTGCTACCACAATTGAAGGTGGTGTTCAAGGAAATCCTTCTAATTGGAGACGATTAGAGTATATTCGAGACTTTACTCCAACAGAACGCCTTGTTCTGGGTGAGCATGGTTATGGATCAGTGTTTAACTTCATTTATGAAAAAGGAGCATTCGAAGTGGAATTCCGTGCGGATGGTTTTAATCATTTCAATTGTCCACAATATCCTGCTCATTCTCATTGGGATATTGATGATCATGGCTTAGTGTCGGTTAACTGGGGAAAGTATGGTAAGTTGACTATTGTTCCCTTGTTCGACTAATACAGAGCTAAACCTTTGCTCTAGGTGAATATGAATTACGTCTATCTGATGCGGGAAATGAACTCGTAGGATGCAAGAAAGGTCAACCAGCAAACTGGCGCAGAGCGGCTTTCATTCGATCGATGACAGCGGAGGAGCTTGCTCACGGACCAGCACATGATCACTCTCATGAGCATGTCCATGATGGATCTTGCAGTCATTAAGTAATATTTTAAGATTACATTAAATAACTTAAAAGAAAATTTTTGTTGATGTTGATTATGATCTTCCATGCAATAATAGTTTCGTTGAATGAAAGTGAAAGAGATGGATGAAATTACGACGAAGTTCTTCTCCTTTTAACGGCAATTGATTTCAACGTCTTATAGATTATTCCATCTTTTACTTTAGGTTATGGTTTTAAAAAAAATTTCTAATAGATTTCATTCTATTCTATTCTGTCCTAACCTCGGAGAAGGATAAACCGTGTCTGACTTCACAGGCGAATCGAAAGAGAACACTCTGAAGGCTTTCCAATCTTGTTTCCAGGAGAGGAAAAATAAATAAATCAATCAATAGAATAAATTAGTAATATACAAGGATCAGGTCGTTGGGATTCTGAAAAGGATTATTCATTTCAAGGGAAGATAAAGAATAATGTTTGTACAAATAAATCATAAAAATCAGTGAAGATTATATGATAATAGAAATAAAATTGGTTTCAATAAACCTTGAAAACAAGTTCCATAGTCTATCATTTATTACAAGACAGACTCGTCATCATTCGGAGCTATTTTACCTTTCCTCAATGCATGACTTTTTCGTTGTTTTTCTCCACTTTGGTAATTGCTTGTTTCTGTACCATCAAAGAAATTCTCTGATTTCAACAATAAGTCTGACATCTTCTCGTCTGGTGATAATTTCTGAAGATAAGCTCTATAAGCATTAGTCTTTTCTCTTAAGTCAGTGAAGATGATCATTGCTATCGCCCACAATGTGACCATTGCTGCGAGAAGAACAGGATAAAGAATATCTTCTTGCTTCATGGAATATGTCTTCCAAGACGATTGAGTAGATTGTGAGTAATCAATATGAAAGTTTGTACCAATGATAGCAATATATTGCACTCCACAAACAGCTAGGCCGCCGGCGAAGGGAACTGCAATCCGAATTAATTCAACATTCGGGAAGATCGATAATAGTCGAAAAAATAACCAATATGCAAATACAGCAGAAACTAGACCAATCAGAAGGGCAGCACAGATGATTCCACCATCAAAGGTAATATATCCAGGAAACTCCACAGCAGCCATACCAAGGAAATGAACACCAATCAGACCTGCACAAGCAACAATTCCACCAATGGCACTATAAGTTAACTCTTTACTTATTAAAAGAAAAGTGACATAAGATTCACTATAAGAGAGAATTTCCTCTATACTTCGAGATTGAACGAAATACTCTAAAATCTCTACTTTGCTCTTAGCATAAAAACGATCACCACAAGCAATAAGAATCCCTGTTACTTGACCTAAAAATCCTACTAATATTGCAAACATAGAAATTCCAATGTTAAACTGGATTGGAACGATCTTTCCCGTGTCATCTCTTAAGGAAATCCCACTCATAGCAACAGAATGCATCCCCCAAAACGCCACAACCCCAACACCAATTCCATTTAAGGTCAGCCAAGGAAGCTTTTGAATAAACGTTGGATTCCGATACTTGAGGAAAATACCTCGAAATTGCTCCGCTGCACTCACAGCGACATAAATACCAATGAAAGCGACGCCGTAGCTCAAGAGAACGATGTTCGAATTAAACACGAGTATCATAATTACAACAGGAATGAATAGAAGGTTCGAAAGGAAACTCAGGGAAGAGAGATTAAAAGTGGCAAGAAAGACAGTCTAAAGTCAAAAGGAAGTGTAACACAAACAAAGTAGAAATTGAAGTTCAATCAACCCTCACAACTTTTCCTTAAATTTACGTTATTCATTCAATTCCTCGAAAATCCTGAAATTCCAAAATTCAGAAATCCAGGAACCCAAACACAGAAACACAGAAACACAGAAACCCTAAACTCCGAAAGCCTCCGAAAAATGAAGTGAGTGAAGTCAGCAATGAAGTTGACCTTGGTATGACGAATGCGACTTCTTCTTAGACAGGGGAAGGAGGGAAAGTGTTTTGACTGCAAGTGAAGTGTGAGAGAGACAAGAGAGACAGAGAGGTAGGTTATTATTGGATGACATACCAAAGATAGTTTCAACATACATATATCTATATATAACACACGTTACATCATCACGATATAGATTGATCTTATCCGAGGTTATTTTGTATTTCTATCCTACATCAGCAGTATATTTTTTTTTTTGATTCTCTCTGCCACAGATTAAGCGTGCATCATCATTTAGAGGTACGTAGGACTATCTAGGACAGGAAACATCCAGATTTTAATTGCGATCTTTTCTTTTTATAGATTGACTTTATTATTATTGTATTCCTATTTTGAACAATAAGATGGCTAAGATGAATAACATGTTGCTAGTGCTGATTGGCTTTACTCTCGCCATCACAGCTTATACCTTCCGACTCACAAATAAATACACTTCAAGAGATGTTGGATCTTGCACCATCCTAAAGATGCATACCAAGGACTATAGCGAGGAACTTGTCAAGACTGCTCGTTCCATCGCCTCAGTTGGTAAGAAACTATGAGGTCTGTCCTCCTTGCTCTAACTGCATCATTTTTAGGTCTTGGTAAGGGTATTTTGGCTATTGATGAATCCACCAAGACAATAGGATCAAGATTTGCTGGTATTCAAGTGGAAAACACTGAAGAGAATCGACGCAAATATCGTGAACTTCTTTTCACTGCACCAGGTAAGACGAAGTTACTTCAATATCGTTAGAACTCTTCTCATTGCTGGATGGATTTGTTCTAATTTAGGAATTGAAAAGTATATCAGTGGTGTCATCTTATACGATGAAACCTTCTATCAGAAGGCTGCTGATGGAACGAAGTTCGTTGATTTATTGAAGAGCAAAGGAATCGTTCCTGGTGTTAAGGTACAGTCATTGATCCTTACTTTGCTATTGTAGATCTTTCGAATGTATCGAATGCTAGGTGGATACTGGAATTAAATCTTTATATCAGACCGCAGGAGAGACCGTCACTCAAGGTCTCGATGATTTGGATACTCGAGCTCAGAACTATTATGCCAATGGTAGGTGTCAATTAATCCGACTATATCTTGATGTGATCTTGCTTGTTTTCCCTCTTTAAAAGGTGCCAGATTTGCTAAATGGCGTGCTGTCTTACATATCAAGGATACCACCGGAGCTACTCCATCCGATGTTGCTATCACCGAAAATGCTGTGACCTTAGCTCGTTACGCCTCCATCTGCCAGAATAACGGTCTTGTCCCTATTGTGGAGCCAGAGATCTTGATGGATGGTGATTTCCCTATTGAAGTTTCAGCTAAAGTCACTGAGAAGGTCTTAGCAGCTGTCTATCGTGCTCTTGCTGAACATCATGTATTCTTGGAAGGAACTTTGTTGAAGCCTAATATGGTTCGCTCTGGCTCTGACGCAAAAGTTCAAGCTAACCCTAAGGAAATCGCAGCTTACACCGTCCGAACACTCCAGCGCGCTGTTCCTCCTGCTGTCCCAGGTATTACCTTCTTATCTGGAGGAATGTCTGAAGAAGAAGCTTCCTTGGCCTTGAATGATATTAACAGTGTTCCTGGACAGAAGCCATGGGCATTAACCTTTTCTTACGGACGTGCCTTACAACAATCAACATTAAAGGCTTGGAAAGGTCAGGATGCCAATATTGGTGCTGCTCAACAGGCTCTCTTAAAGCGTGCCCAAGCTAATAGCTTAGCCAGCTTGGGTAAATATGCCGGTGGTGCTGGAGGAGAGGCCGCCTCTGCTTCCGCTTATGTGAAAGGATATGTTTATTAAACAGCTTTATATATTAAGAGATGTGGATCCAATCTCCTAATTCACAATCTGCATTGCCTGGAAATCATCTCAATTATCATAGTTTCCTTATCTCCACTACCTCATTTTTGTTTCTTCAATTTCTTAAATCTAAGTCTTCGTATGCGTAATTAATGATAAGATAAAACACACCATAAACATAATAGATAACATAACGTAAAATAAATAAAAAGTATCTTTTCCTTCAAACTGAAAAAACCCAAATTATTTCCCCATTCCCTAGACCCCATTCCCCAATTATTTAAATTCAAATCAATTAACACGAACAACACTAGCATACATAACACACGATAATAATACTAAAAGATGGAAGAAGAGAGAGGAAATTCACCCAAGTCAATTACAGTAGATGAAGTAACTGCAAGTTTATTTCAAATTTTTTCACAATATCATTGTCTTTCAACAACAAAATTAGAAGAATTTCTTCCTTTACTGCAACAAGATTGGTTGAAAGAAACAAGTTCATCATCATCTTTACCACCTTTAGAGCTGAAAACAATCTTTAAGACTATGAATAGACGACTGAGACCACTTTCCTTTGAGGTGAAAACTGTTGCCTTTCGTTCCACAGGAAGTGGTGGCAAGACAACTGCTAACGCCACTGCTGGAAACAGCAGCAGTCGAAATACATCCTCCTCTTCCTCCTCTGATGAATGGGAGTATTACCACGGTCTAGTCAATATCGAAGAAGACATTGTCTCTAAAGAGTTTGGCAGTGTCTTCACTCCACTGGAGTTAAAGTTCTTTCACTTACTCTCCATACGACTAGCAATGACGCAACACCTCTCCACCAGTGACATCGTACAACTGAAGTCCTTAGATCAGAACACCTTCATGAAGCTCTCCTCTCATGACATTCACAGTCTGTTGCAGCGGTTAGAGGTCGAGCTATGGGTGCAGCGGAATGATCGAGGCTTCTATGTGCTCGGACCTCGATCCTTCTTAGAGCTTCAATCCTATCTCAAGACAACGTTAACAGAGGGTCAGGTGGTAGGATTAGAGGGATACACTGAGGTTGATCGTCTGAAAGCTGTTGAATTATTACCTTCATTGCTGTTCTATTAGGTTCATTCATATCTTAGTCATAGTCATAGTCATTCCTCGTCGTTTATTCTGTTTTTTCTTTCTCATTCATTGATTATATTTGTAAATAAAAAGAAGTCACTCGATAGCATCAAAGGATCTTTTCTGCTTTTATTCTTTCGCAGGATTAATCTACTCGTATCCGATCCTCTGCTGTCCTGTCTCATAAAAATGAGATAGAGATGATGATGATGATGATATATAATACGATATAATATGATGGTACATGGTATTCATTACAATCGTTCAACAATGACTTCTCTCATGATTCCTATTTTCATATACGATTCATCTATCCACTATTCTGACGTCGTCGTCGTTGTCTTTTGTGCTTTCTTCTTATTCCCAAAGCCTTTATTCAAAGTCTTCTGATACTTCTCATCCTCCTCATAGACGATCGGTAAGATGTCTTTGAAGCTATTGCCTGTCTTCTCCTTGAGAAGGAGGTAGAGAGAAGCGAGGTATTCCAACTTATTCAATTCCTCAATCTTCTTCTTCTCCTCTGACGTGTGAGTTTTCTTCACTTTCTGTAATTCTTTCTTTGGGACATCACTCTCTGTACCATAGGACAGAATCAGCTTTTTAATCCTATTCAGGAGTAATAATAGTAGTTCACATCAGTGCTAGTTATTACCATTCGTTTGGCCATTTATTCGATACTTGGAAGGCGAGGTCAGTGAAGCGAGAGTTCTCTTGAGCCTAGATACATAATGAGAAGGTTCGGAGGGTTATATAATAGTGGTATATGTTATGTCTTACTAGTGGGAGTATCTCTAGTTCAAGCAATTGTTCGAATCGTTTCCAATCATTCTGACAATAATGAAAGAACTTCAATAAGATCGTCAGAGTAAAGAACTCCACTTCATCCTTCAGATATTTCTTCATATCACTCGCAACGAATGATGCAATACCCTCGGGATATCGCTCGATGATTCCTTGCAACCTGTTATATCGAAGGAAAGAAGGAGACATAAAGATAATGACGTCAGTAGGAATGATGATAGTTGGGATCTTACGATTTATAAGGAACTTTCACAATCTTTGTAATGACATCATTCAGTTCATTTGATGCTACCTATAATACAGAGAGGATGGACGTGACGTCACATTAAAACCACCATAATAAGAGGTGACGTACCTCAGAAGAGACCGATTTACTCGCTGCGATGAGATCGATAATCTGCTGGATCACCAGTTCAATGTATTCATTCATATTCGACACTGACGTCGCCTCTGGTGCTCTTCGCACCTCCCTCTTCACTACCTCTGAGGTAGCGGTAGATTGACTCACAGGCTCTGCTAGCACCGCCTTTATCTCAGAAGTGCTCTGAACGACGTCAGGGGTGATCTTCACCTCGACCGGAGTGACGTCATTCTGCTCTTTGCTCGCCTTTGTATTGATTTCGATGACGTCAGGGCGGAAGTCTTCTACCTTCACCTCTACCTCTTTCCAGTGATCGAGAGGAACTGCACCGCCTTCAGTAATCACCTGCACTGATGAAGTCACACCTTCAGAGGATGGAATTACAGTCTGAGAAGGTTGAGTCAGGGGAGTGGTCGAGGTAGTGTCAGTAGCGGGGATGTATGGGAGGTTGTATTGTGTGATCTCAACGTCTAATGAGTTCTGACTCGATGCATTGATCGCTTCTGACAACTTTTGTTCAAATTCTTTTACTTTCTCAATGCTTTGTTCGTTGATGATGTCAGAAGTAGACAGAGTAGGTACAGCTTCCACTGTATTGGTAAAAATCTCCTCTGCCTTAACTATCTCAGCTACTGGTTGAGGAGATGGAGGATTCTTGAATTGTTGGAATCTTTCAGCTTTCTCTTCTTGTGCCTGACGTTGTATCTCTGCATTCTCTGCAACAATCTTCTGTGCATCTGAATGCAACTCTGATGCCTTCAATGCCACTTCATTGTTGTATTCTGGACTAGAAGGTGAGGCGGGAGCGTTGATCTTTAGTGATGGAGTACTAGGAGGTTGAGATAGCTTCTCTTCTGACTTCTTCGCCGCATCGGAAACAGCTTTCACTGGTGGCGCAATGTCCTCTGACGTCACCGTAGATGAACCTGGTGTGCGCTGATTTCTTCGCCACTTTGTCTCTTGCAGGTAGTTCCTTTTAAAAGCATTGCGCTCAGCCTCGATGATCGCTCTCTCCTTCGTGTCGCTCGTGCCTTCTAATCGAAGTTCATAGAGTTCTAAGCGAGCCTCAAACTCCTCTTCAGCAGTCTTCAGTAATGCTTGGATATTCAAGACTTCTTCTTCTTCTTTCACTTTCTCGACCACTTCAGCAGTGACGGGAGATAATGTATTGGCTACGATCACTTCTTCCTTTACCACGTCAGCCGCTGGTTGAGGAGGTGGAGGATTTTTGAATCGTTGAAATCTCTCAGCTTTCTCTTTCTGCGCCTGACGTTGACTCTCAGCATTTTCTGCAACAATCTTCTCTGCATCTGACTGAAAATTCAGCGCCTTCAATGTCACGTCATTGACGTATTCTGCAGTAGCAGGGGAAGAAGGAGAGGTGATCTTTAGTGATGGAGTACTAGGAGGTTGAGATAGCTTCTCTTCTGACTTCTTCGCCGCATCAGAGACAGCCTTCACAGGTGGCGCAATGTCCTCCGACGTCACAGTCGACGAACCTGGTGTGCGCTGATTTCTTCGCCACTTTGTCTCTTGCAGGTAGTTCCTTTTAAAAGCATTGCGCTCAGCCTCGATGATCGCTCTCTCCTTCGTGTCGCTCGTGCCTTCTAATCGAAGTTCATAGAGTTCTAAGCGAGCCTCATACTCCTGTTCTTCAGCAGACTTCAATGACGCTTGAATATTCAGGACCTCTGCTTTCACCTCCTCTGAAGGGGTCGAAATAGTTTCAGTTAAGTCCCCCTTACTTTCTTCTTTCTCCGCAGGGACCGCAATGCTAGCGACTGAAGTCTCTACTGGTCGTTCAGGTGTTTGGTGCTTCAGAAAGTCTTGACTCAGATCAGATTTCGTGACTTCAGCGACCTTCTGTCCAACTTTATCTTCTTCTTTCACCTCTTCCACGACAACAGCATCCTCTTGTTCTTTTGCCTTCTTTAAAGAAGCAGAAATCGTTGCAACATCTTTCAGTTGCGTTTTCAATTGTTGTAAATCTTGTTGAAATGCTTCAATCGTTTCTTTATCACTGTTTTCATTATTTAATTGTAATTCTTCTTCAATTTCTTTGGTTAATTGATTCACATCCATAATCTCTAATTCATTGACTAATTCTTTTAATGGTATTTCACTTAATAATGATTTAATTTGTTCTTTTTCTAATTTATTATCATTTTTCTCTAATTCTTTCGATAGCATAGTATTAATTTCATTCCAATCTTCATCATTTAAATCTTTAAATAAACTTTGGATTAAATCTTCCATTTTACCTTCTTTAATCGTTTCTTCAAGACTTTCACCATTTGGAACGATTGCTTGTTGTTTATGGAGTTCATTAACGTCTTTTGTTACTTCTTTTGCTATTTCTTCCTTCTGTTGTTTATTATAAGCGAGATCATGATCAACAGGATTTATTGGAAGATTTAATGATTTAAACATTTCTAAAGCCATTCGTGCTTCATCTTCAATCTTTTCAAGATCAACTGGAGGTTCGGGGAGACTTGTATTCGTTGTTACAGTAGTTTGATCGAAAGTTTCAAGACTTTTGTAAACCTTTGTCACTTCTTCTGGTGTTGCATCTTTTCGAGCAAAGAGATCATTATTCGAAGATTTACCAACTTCTGAATTGCTTTCTTTCTCTTTTTTCTCATTCTGTAGGTGATCAAGAGCAGCGATCGAGGAAGCGGAGGTCTCATCGAGTTGTTGAGGTTTATTTGTATCATCAGAGTTTTCTTCATCATTTCTACCACCTTTAATGTTTCTCAGAACTGTTGAAGCTATCGTAGCTACTAAAGCGATGATAGCACCAATTTTCACAGCTAAACCCAAGCCTGAGAAGTCAAAGCTTGGCAAGAGAGAAGTGGCTGGTGTAGGCTCAGGAGAGATGATTTGAAGGCTTTGGGTTCTTTCCTGCACGGCAGTGATTTCCTCATTACCATTATTGGATATTTGTTGCAATTCCTTTAACTGTATTGCCTCAGCAGATTGCTTCGATTGCAACTCCTGCACATTGACAGGAACAGTGGAAGGCAATGGTGTCAAGTCATCTGCTACAGGTGCCACGTTCTCTCGCGGTGGAACTACCACAGACTCACGAGCACCCTCTACTTCACCCTTCTTCGACATCTTATTCAACAGTTGATCGTAAAGAATCTTGTCTGCAGGATCAATGCGTTGGCTCATTCGAAGCTTCCAGCTCGATCTTGAGATGAGAGGATTCGAAAGCCTAAAGCTTTGACCCTGCAGAATCAAAGCTAACAGAAGAAACACTGATGACAGCATCTGATCTTCAAAGGGTCGAGGAGGACTGTAAGACTGATCTTGTTGCAGTCAATCAATTACAAAATTCGTAAGTGAAGAATTGAGCAATTCACCAAAAAAAAAAATTTCGCCCACAAAAATACAAAAATCCGAAAAACAGGAGGGACGCGCAAATTAAAACGGAAACACAACTTAAATTGGGTGTGAACGTGTTTTCCAAGAGAATCAGCTGTGGATCAGTAAAACAATACAACTATTTATATTTGGAAATTAAGAGTCACGAAGAAGATGGTTCATATAAAATATTTCGTTTGTAGTATTGCACTATTATGTTTCATCCATACATCGTTTATATTTCTCAGGAATTCTTACTTACTCTCAATTTTGTCAGACATCTCATGTAGTTACGTTACCTATCATCTCAACATATAATATATCTCAGTTAGTTGTTAGAAGTAGTTGAGTGAGAATCGTAAGAATAATCAAAAAAGGGTTTTCTCCCCTCTTTGTGTATCTAGGTAAAGCAGTACAAGACCAAAGAAATCCGAAAATTCTCTCATCTTTAAGATCTTTCCCAAAAGTAATTTTGGTCGAGGCAGAAATCAGGGATCCGCTGATAATATTTGATAAATTCGCAACTGTGTAATTGCTTAATCAGTTTTTAATGAATTGTCTAGCAACCTCAAGCACATCATCAGAGAGTAGTGAGACAGCAGAGAGTGACAAAAATCTAAAATCATATCAAACAAACAAACAGCCAAAAGAAGCTTTCAACCTCAATTATCCCCCCTGAATTGCGGAATCCTTGGAGAGAAGAAAGATATGTTGTTGTATTTGTTGACATTCGTTTGCTTCTTTTTCCCTGCAACAGTGGACGGAAAGGATGAATCTTTTGACAATTATCAACTTCCAAAGTTCCATCAAAATTTACAATCATTTTCTAAGCGTCCAATGATCGCGAACTCTGAGCTGGGAAATGCTTACGTTTTAGCGAAATCTTTTGCGAATAAAGATTGTAATAGTGATGGGGGTCAATTGTTTGAGAGTATGGCAATTTTATCAGGCTATTGTGTCGTCTTGGATGTTAATACTGCGCAGAGATGGACTTGTGATTCCTGTAAGTCACTTACTCTCCCTGTATTATCCGTTGTAACATTGAATAATCTCCTTCAATTTATAGCGACTGTTCACGTCGAGAAATTTGCTGCGGCAGATTGCGATGATAGGCATCGTACTGTTGATAGCTATATCCATGTTGGTCAATGCTTCTTTCCTAACTCCACCGACACTGCGCCATATAATGGAGTTTCTTATGGTTGCAGTAGTACTTTCGTGCCAAAGGGATCTTGGCTTACTTCCTTGTAAGTTAGATCACCGTTGTCTTCACATCTTCACCGCTGTCTAATCATTTTCTTTCCAGGTATTTTTCGGATAATGATTGTGAAAAGCCTGTTCAAGGTTTTTCCGTACTCAATGGTTATTGTCTTTCGGGTGATCAGAAAACTTCTTACAGATTTGATAATCCGAAAGAAAACTTCTACTTCAATAGCGGTAATTGCACTGGAGCAGTAGAGTCCATTGACACTTCTTCATGGATGAACGTATGTTTTCCATTATCACCACCAGTTGGATTAGCAAATTAGTTGCTTATATTTGGAACATCAAGAACCAAGAATAAAATTGGTTCATATAAAATATTTCGATTTTCTGATTATAGGATTCGATATAAAAATTATGTCTATGATGTTTCTCCACATCGTTTATATTTCTCTCAGTAATTTTTGTTATTACTCTAATAAGATTTTGTCTCATGTAGTTGTAATAGGTAGTTTCTAGACCAATATCAGCATATCATCATCAAATTTCCTCTCATATCATATCATACAGGACCTCTGATTTAGTTGTTCTAAGTAAGTTTAGTTGCATAGATATAGTAAGAATAATTGAAAAAGATTTTCCCTCTCTATTTCCCTTATTTAAGGTTATATAACGGAATGCAGTGGATTGCGATGAGAGTCATCGTGCCGACACTCTTCTCTCCTAACTTCACCACTGCGCCATATAATGAAGTTTCCTATGGTTGCAGTAGTAGTAGCTTCAGGCCAAAGGGATCATGGCGGTGGAGCAGTAGAGTCAATTGGCAACTCTTCATGGATGAACGTAGATTAGCAAATTCAATAGTTGGATTATGCTTTTCCCCCATTGTACATAAACTTAATTCTCCCATTATCGAAAGTAGACGTTAAGAAATTGTGAATTGAGCAATTCACCAAAGCTTGCTCACAGAAATCCGAAAATCCGAAGGCCCGAAAAAACAGGTTGGTTCTTTGTATTTTCATTTTCTTTTTCAACTCTAAACACCTTAGAAATGTTGTACTTGTTAACATTCCTTTCCCTCTTTATTACCGCCACATTGGCAGCTTTACCAATTAATCTTCATGAAAAGGCAGACTTCGTTAAGAATCATCCACTTTCAAAATTCCATGCAAATATTCCATCATCTTCTAAGCGTCCAATTGCGAGCTCTGAAGGAAATACTTTCGTTTTATCGAATGCCTTTGCAAACAACGAGTGTAATGGTGATGGCGGTCAGTTAGATGAAAGTGTGGCCTTTTTATCAGGCTTTTGTCAGGTCTCGGATATTAAGACTGCTCAGAGATGGACTTGTGATTCCTGTAAGTTTCTTCAATCCTTCTTACATTGTATAATTAACTCATCTAATCCTACTTATAGCAACTGTTCACATTGAGCAATTTAATGCGGGAGATTGCGATGAGAATCATCGTACTCTTGATAGCTATATCAATATTGGTCAATGTTTTCCTTCCAATAGTACTCAGCCAATTTACGCAGTTTCCTATGATTGCAGTAGTAACTATGTGCCAAAGGGATCATGGCTTAGTTCCCTGTAAGTTTGGATTCTCTTTGTCCCTCACTTCGGCTAATTCTTACCTTCCAGGTCTTACACGGATAAAGCTTGCAAAAATCCTGTTCAAGCTGTTTCTATCCTCAATGGGTTTTGCCTTTTAGGATACAACCCAAACACTTCTTACAAATATGATTATCCGAAAGAAAACTACTACCTTAGTAGTGCAGATTGCACAGGAGCCGTAACATCCTATGATATTTCTGCATCGACAAACGTATGTTACTCACCATCAACAGCAGTGGGATCCATTAGTTCATACCAGACCTTGTTTGTGGAAAATTAAGAACCGATCAATGAAATATTTCGTTTCTGATTGTAGTATTCGATTGAATACTGCATTGATGTACTTTACATCTTCTATACTTCTCACCCATCACATTTTTTACCTCATTTAGTTTAGTAGCAAGAGTAATTTTAGCAGACAGTCATGGCATCTCATTTTATTTCATTTAGATGTTCTAATAAGTAGTTTAGTTTCATAGAATCATAAGAGTAATTTAAAGAAGGTTTTTATCTTCTTCCTCTTCATTCACTTATTTTTTATAAGAGCTAATAGTTCGTCGAGGATCCTGATTCTTTAGAGGAAGTCTCTCGTTCCTATGATTGCAGAAGTAGCTCTGTGTCAAAGGGATCGTGGGTTAGAAATAAAAGGTTTCTTGTTGATCGTCGTATCTTCGAATTCTTCTAACCCGAGACAAAAATTCCGAAGATCCGTAAGTCCAAAAGCCCGACAAAATAGGAATCTCACAATTATCTACTACAACAATAACAACTCAGAACACCTCAACAATATGTTGTATTTATTCACATTCCTTTCCCTCTTTATCACCGCCACCTTAGCAACTAAACCAATTACTTCTGATGAAAAAGATGTCTCTCTTACGAATCATCCACTTACAAAATTTCATAGAGAATTGCAATCATCTTCTAAGCGTCCAATTTCGAGCTCTGAAGAACGAAATATTTTCGTTTTAGCGAATTCCTTTGCGAACAACGATTGCAATAGTGATGATGGGAAGCTCTATGATAGTATGGCAATATTATCGGGCTCTTGTTTGGTCTCTGGTAGCCCCAGCTCAGAGATGGACTTGTGATTCCTGTAAGTTCCTTCAACTCCCTATTCTCCCAGGCAACGTTGAAAAATCTCCCTTCAATGTCTAGCAACCGTTCACATAGAGGAGTTTAATGATGGAGATTGTGATGAGAGTCATCGTTATGTCGATAGCTATATTAATGTTGGTCAATGTTTCGCCACACACACCACTGCGTCGGATTACGCAGTTTCTTATGGTTGCAGTAGTAGCTATGCTCCGAAGGGATCATGGTATACTGTGATGTAAGTTTTGATTGCCTTCACCCTCAAATCTTCCCTAATTCTTTCCTTTTAGGTATTTCTCTGATAATGCTTGTCAGCATCCTATTCATGGTCTTTCTATCCTCAATGGTTATTGTGTTTCATCGACCCGTACTTCTTACAAATATAATTATCCGAAAGAACACTACTACTTCAGTAGCGGTGATTGCACTGGAGCAGTAACAACATATGATATCTCTTCGTCCACGAACGTATGTCGCCCGATATCAGTTGGATCATATAATTCTTATGAGCACTCTTTTGTGCAAAATTAAGAATTAAGATAACACAACAGATTTCGTTTTTGGAATATGTCGCTCTAACCTAAATGCAGTAGAATATTGCAATTATGATGTTTTCTTACATCTTTTATATTTATTAGTCTGAATTCTTAGTCTGTATTCTTAGTCTTGTATTCTTAGTTCAATAGTTTATTATTATCACATCTTGTCTTATCCCACATAAAATACAACTCATTTTAGTTACTGTAGGTAGTGTAGCTTTTGTAAGAATAATAGAAAAAAATGGTTTTGTTGTTCTTGAAGCAAGAGTAAGCGTGTCCTCCAATTCCACAGTACCAAAACTCCGACATTTATCATTCTATATCTGAATCATCTGCATCACCACCGAATCCAGCTTCTTATAGGAATTGCCCTGGCTCAAGATCAGTAACATAGAACAAGATCTAAATATTTATCATCTGCCCTAAAAAAAAAATATCTTTTTTTCTCTTTGTTTCACTTATTTATAGTAGATAGTAGTTGTCCGTCAGATCTGTTGTGTATAGTTTTCTAGCAAGAGAACAATCATGTTAATGATAAATTCGAATTGAGCAATTCACCAAAAGATCCATCGAAAGTCCAAAAAACCGAAAAAACAAGATTCTCACAAATGAAAAGATTCTCATAACTTCCCATAACAATATAACAATATTATAACATGTTATATTTATTAACATTCCTTGCCTTCTTTATCTCCGCCACATTGGCGACCTTGCCAAGGTCCCCTTATGGAAAAGAGGATGTCCTCAAAAATCATCCACTTACAAAATTCCATCAAAATTTACAATCATCTACTAAGCGTTCAATAATTACGAACTTTGAACAAGGAAATACTTTCGTTTTAGCGAATTCATTTGCAAACAAAGATTGTAATAGTGACGGAGGTCAATTATTTGAAAGTGTGTCTTTCTTATCAGGTTATTGTATCGTCTCCGGCACCACGTCTCAAAGATGGACTTGTGATTCCTGTAAGTTTCTTTATTCTCCCTGACAATGGTGAATAATCTCCTTCATATAGCGTCTGTTCATTTCGAGGAATTTGATGCAGCAGATTGCGATGATAGTCATCGTTCTGTTGACAGTTACATTAATATTGGTCAATGTTTCTCCACCAACACCACTGACACTTCTGTCTATAACGCAGTTTCATATAGTTGCGGTAGTAGCTATACTCCAAAGGGATCTTGGTATTCTTCCCTGTAAGTTTTGATTGCCTTTGCTATCACATTTGTCCTCATCCCCTCTTTCCAGTTATTTTTCTGATAGCAGTTGTAAGAATCCTGTTGAAGCTGTTTCTATCCTCAATGGTTACTGTCTCACACCTGATCAAAAGATGTCTTACAAATATGATTATCCAAAAGAAAGCTACTATTTCAGCAACGCTGATTGCACTGGAACAGTCACAACCTTTGATATCTCTTCATCAGCGAACATCTGCTTCCCAGTATCAGCATCGTCATCATTGAATTCATACGAGACATTATTCGTGCAAAATTAAGAACATGATAAAAAGAAATGTGAATTGAATAAGATAAATCGTTGTTGCTTGATTGTAGTCTTCGATAGAGTATTTTACTTCAGTGATGTTTTCTTCTTCGATCGTTTATATTGACTCCCATTTACTCCTAATTATTTTAGTTATGTAGTTACCATAGTCACATCTCATCTCATCTCATCGTATGATAATACACCTCCTTTAGTTGTTATAGGTAGTTTAGCTTTTATAGAATAATAATTGTAATTTGAAAAAGATTTATCAGGATAATGTGTTATCTCGGATCATAATGCACTCAAACTTGAGTGATGACCCCAGGGTGTTCAGTTATACAATATTAAAAAGATACGAAATATCATTCTTTTGGGAATATCAACAGCTAAAAGATGAAACAAATAACCCAAAATTGCGAAAATCCAAATCTTCGAAAGTATTCGTAGAGAATATTGTACTCTGGTGTATCTTACATCGTTTTATTTTCTCGTAATTTATCTCACATCTCGCATACATGTTCTAGTTGTTGTCGGTAGTTTAGTGTCAAAGATTAATTTTAGTAATGTAATTTTTCATCCCATCCTATGATCCATCCCTTTAGTTGTTTCAGGTCGACAGAATGGAATTGTAATTGAAAAAGATTGTTCAATGTTTGTTTTTGCTTTCCTCAGTCATCTGTCCTTTGTGTCGAAACAGGTTACCACTAGATGCTGTCGACGATCCACTGTTTATGGCACCAGAACTACCTTTGGAAGCAGCTCCAGTGCTAATTACTATTTGCCCACTGATGTCGTTAGTTAAGGAATCAGGAGTTTGAAGCGAAAATATCACCCGTCTTTAGGAATTTGGTTTCGATACGAGTCATCGTCTGCGATCGTTATATTAATGTTGATCTATGTATTTGAAAGAAAGAATGTGTTTTCTTCGTTTCACTTATTTTTAAGAGATAGTTGTTCCTCAAGCACTCATACATATATTAGTAAATAATATAAATGAAGAGAACAATGATTCATCGAAAAAGAATATGAATCACATTGAAAACTATTATCCTAACACTAGCCAGCTTCCAATACTCTTTCTTTCCATCAGGAGAGTTCCTTTAACATTCATTTCCTCCATGGCATTGTACTGCCTTGTGTTTGTCTAAACAGGGTGGAAGGACCCGCTGCATTCTCTATCGGTATTGTTGGATTCCAATCCCATTGTTGTGGTATATCAGCACATTTAGAAGAAACATATAATTCATGAAACATCTTCCTTAAGTGAGAAATATTAGGTTTTTCATCATATTTTAATTTTCTTGTATATTTTAAATATTCTCTAAATTCTTTCGGAAGACCATGACATAGTGATGAGAGAGATGTGGATTGTTTTACTTTTAAGATTTCTTCTTTATTCTTCTTCTTATCAGTACCTTTAATCCCTTGCCAAGGTAAAGAACCTTTTAAAAAATAAACTAATAGATATCCTATTGATTCTAAGTCATCCCGTCGGGTCTTAGGAGCGTGTAAGTGAGCATTGATGGATGCATATCGCGGTGTTCCAACAAAAGTTCGATCTTCTTTGAGTGGAATGTGTTTCCTTGTTTTTAGGTCATAATAGGACCTTGATAGGCCAAAATCAATGCAATAGATAGTATTAGCGTGGCTGCCTAATCCGATGACGAAATTGGCTGGTTTGATGTCACAGTGCACGAGGAGCTTTGAATGCATGATTTCCATTCTCTCAAGCATTTGATCAGCTAATTGTAAGGTTGTTTTCAATGAAAATGAGTGATTACACTGCTTAAAGAGCTCTTTTAAGGATGGACCGAGCAGATCCATGACCATGACATCTTGTTCTTCTACTTGAAAGAAGTCATGCACCTGTAGGGTTAGTGAGCATTTAGATGACAAAGTCAATTAGTGTAAGTCATTCTCACCTTGGAGAAGCCACAACAACCTTCTAATTTTCTATAAGTTAAGTATTCATTCTTTAATAACGGTCGTGAAACCTTATGATCTTCGAACTTTACCGCTACCTTTTGTCCAAACTTTCCCTCCGCAAGATAAACTTTTCCAAATGATCCTTTACCAATAGTTTCCAATAATTTCCATTTACCATTCAATAGTTGATTAGGCATTCCAACGAACCATGCAATGTAAATCGATGTTCTTTTTCAATACAAGTCTGATTTCTGTGCACTTTTTTGGGACTGGGGTTTGAAATTTGGGTTTTCAGTTTGGGGTTTTTAGATTTAGGGTTTTTGGGTCGGGTCTTTTGGGTTGTGCTTTTTGCTTCGCTTTGTTGAGAGAGAAGGTGATCATCAGTGATCATCATAAAGTGATTAGAATGAAGATAGAGATATTACAAAACTATGCAGCAGAAAAGTTCTTTCTTCTCGCTGAATTAGAACAAAAATGTTATTTTATTTATTCGGATATGATTGAAGGGAAAGTTTCCTTAAAAGAGGATTGTGTGATGACCTTCTTTTATGCTTTATGGCAATTTTCCCAGACGACGAATGATCAACCTCAACACGATCCAGCACATGGTATCATTGAACATGTATTATCTATCATTGAAAAAGTGAAGAATTCTCCATATTTTGATGTGAAAACATCAGCAATTGTGATTGAAACATCGATCAGTCGAGAGCAGTTCTATGAGCAAAGAACAAGCGAGCAGCTGAACACTGTCCTTAATCGTTTGAAAGCAGAAACTGCGATTAACTTCATCGTCATTGCTTTGAGTGATAAGAATGCTGCATCACCAGGTCTTGAGAAGTGTTATGATATCACAGAGCGCATATTGCCAGGCTATGCAGATCTTCACCAGATCGCAAACCTCGTTGCTGACTCACAACAGACCCTCCTTGGTCATGATGGTCGTAATCATGAACCTGTTGCTGCTTCAGAAGTCTTCCAGGCTCTATGTTTTGTGGAGGAAGGCTGTGAGAATGACTTTCTCTTACATCTCTTCGAAACGAAACAACAGAAGATCAAACATCACGTCAAAGAACAGGAGGAGAAACTATGGGCTCAGAATAAATATGAACGTCGCTCGAAAGATAGTCAAGAGGATGAAGAAGACGAAGATAATAAAGAGAAGAAATCGAATCCTGCTGATTTCTATATCCAAGCAGTAGGGTGTGCTATTATGGCAATCTTCATCTATTATTATCTACTACGATATCATATCCATCAGAACTATCTTGTCTAAATAGAAAACAACCTTCCTTTCTTCCTTTTCTTTTTTTTACTTCAAATCATAATAAAATCATTTTCTTTTAACTTTTCTTTAACATTCAAACATTAGCAAAGGACAGAGTAAAATAAATACATGACACTATAGAGAACATCCTATAGATCATGTCAATCAGACATTTACAACGATTACTTGTCAGTACAGTTTCGCTGTGCGAGATATTCAATCGCTTGACGATTGCCTTTATCAGCTGATCTCTTGAGCCAACGGATGGCTTTCGTTTCATCTATGTTAGGGACTCCGACACCTTCCATATAACAAGCAGCAACAAAATACATCGCCTGTGCATTGCCCTTACCATCGTATGAGTCGGCATCCTCTTCACTGTCTTGACAATGCGCGGCAAGTTTATAATATTTCAGTGCTTCCTCAGGATTGGCAGTGGTTCCAACTCCATAGAGGAAGGAATTGGCTGTGGGGAGGCAAGTCCCCTCATATCCTAAGTCAGAAGCCCGTTTATTGTACTTCAAAGCTAATGCCTTGTCAGGCTTAGCCAGACCAAAACCAACTGCAGCGCATTCAGCCATAATACAAATAGCAAGGACATAGTCGTACTCATCTCCACTAATCTGAAGATATTCCCAACACTTTCCAGGATGTTTGTCACATCCTAATCCATAGAAGTAAGATACTAAGAGATAAGCAGCGTATTTTCGGAAAGGAGGTTGATCTAATTTACTTTCGAGCCATGCTCGGATACCGGCTGTTATTCCTACAACAGGAACACTGATGGGATCATAGTAACGACTCTCAGGGGAAAACTTTAACTCCATCAAAAATGCAGAAGCCCACTTGTCACCTTCATTCTCAGCTAGTTGGTTCAGTTGTTGATACTTCCCATCTGGATCACTGTAAAGTTCAACAAGCAATTGTATCTCGATGAGATCCTCCATTGTCTTTACAAAGTGCGAGAAACACTATGCCAAAAAGCGCTTTATGAGGTAATAAGATTCGATCGTTCTCTTCGTACGGTGGTATTTGTATTGATGATTCGATGGAAGAAGACCTTGTCTTTCTTCGTGATAACTCGCTGTCTTTAGAGACGATAAATGACTTTAGAATCATTCTTTTCCGTCAAAGAAAACTCGTTCTCACTCTCTTTGGAAAAGAGGGATCCTCTCCTGAATCAGAAGAGGTGAAAGTGTTCTATGAGAAGAGTGACATTCAAGAGAAGATTGCTGGCATTCTCCTCTCATCCTCGTTCAATGGTGATGATTTTTCTGACATAAAGCTAGAAGCAGCAATAATTCTCGCTGCTCTCACAAGGTTTGTGGTCAGCAGTCGTGAGCGGTTAGATGCGGTTGCTCGAGAGCTTATCATCGCATTGCGTGCTATCTCAGAGAACGAACTTTTGTGCGAAGTACTGTATGCTATAAGCCTTTATTGTCATAACCATGTAGTGAGAGACGATCTCTTTCGTCTCGGTCTGATGAGTGCTTTGGTTTTCAAGTCTTCGCTGACGTCACTGGATAGTGACATCAATAGAGCGATCCTTCACCTATTGAGTTACGTCTTTAAACCTCAGCCTCGCATACCAGTGACTGAAGCTTTTGGTATTCTTCCTATCTTATCCGCTGCTCTTCACTCGACTGACACGCGAACCATAAGCTATGCCGCCACAGCCCTAGGATATCTCTTCGAAGAGGAGGGAAGCGAGGCAATCATGACCAGAGATAGCACGATCGCTCCGACCCTTGTGCAGCTTATGATGCACAACTCAGTGGAAGTAGTGGAAGCCGCTCTGAGAGCGGTTGGTTGCATCCTCTCGGGTGAGGAGAGCATGACACAGGCTATGATCGAGCTACAAGTTGTGCCCAGTTTGTTGTGGTTAGTGGATTACCCTAACAGTAAGGTTCGTAAGGACGCGCTCTGGTCGCTGTCGAACATCGCTGCTGGCAGTCACTCTCAGATTCAAGCTCTCATCGATGGGGGTGTCGTGCCCAGAATAATACCTTTCATGAAAGATTGGGCCAGTGAGAGTAAGGAAGAGAAAGATCGTTACGAAGAGACGGCATGGTTGTTAGCGAATATAGTGAACAGTGGTGCGGACAGTCATAAGAGTTATCTGTTGAATGAGAATGTGTTCGAAGCTTTCTGTGCTCCACTGAGAAACCCAGCATCATTAGAAACGACGAGCAAACAGGTTTTACTTGAAGGACTCTCCCGCCTACTTTCTTTTGGTGAAGAGGATTTCGCTGGTTCGATGGAGGTGATCTTTTCCTTGGTTAAGAAGGAGAAGTTACATGATCTTCTGATGGCAATGAAAGAGTCTGATCTACTTTCGCCATTGAGCTGCACTAGAGCGATCCTACACCTATTGAGTTGCGTCTTTAAACCTCAGCCTCGCATACCAGTGACTGAAGCTTTTGGTATTCTTCCTATCTTATCCGCTGCTCTTCACTCGACTGACACGCGAACCATAAGCTATGCCGCCACAGCCCTAGGATATCTCTTCGAAGAGGAGGGAAGCGAGGCAATCATGACCAGAGATAGCACGATCGCTCCGACCCTTGTGCAGCTTATGATGCACAACTCAGTGGAAGTAGTGGAAGCCGCTCTGAGAGCGGTTGGTTGCATCCTCTCGGGTGAGGAGAGCATGACACAGGCTATGATCGAGCTACAAGTTGTGCCCAGTTTGTTGTGGTTAGTGGATTACCCTAACAGTAAGGTTCGTAAGGACGCGCTCTGGTCGCTGTCGAACATCGCTGCTGGCAGTCACTCTCAGATTCAAGCTCTCATCGATGGGGGTGTCGTGCCCAGAATAATACCTTTCATGAAAGATTGGGCCAGTGAGAGTAAGGAAGAGAAAGATCGTTACGAAGAGACGGCATGGTTGTTAGCGAATATAGTGAACAGTGGTGCGGACAGTCATAAGAGTTATCTGTTGAATGAGAATGTGTTCGAAGCTTTCTGTGCTCCACTGAGAAACCCAGCATCATTAGAAACGACGAACAAACAGGTTTTACTTGAAGGACTCTCTCGTTTACTTTCTTTTGGTGAAGAGGATTTCGCTGGTTCGATGGAGGTGGTATTTTCCTTGGTTAAGAAGGAGAAGTTACATGATATTCTGATGGCGATGAAAGAGTCAGATCTACCTTCGCCATTGAACGCTTGGTTAGTAAAAACCCTCGAGTTATTAGAAGATCTTGATTTAAAATGATACATGATGATGAAGTTTGAAAGAATGGAACATAGATATTTGTGTTTGAAGGAGATAAAGCGAGAGATTGAATTTGTTAAAGTTTATCAAAAAATGATTACTACATTTCCTTTAAATCACTCTTAAACGAGTTTTCCCTCGTCCATTTGGCCAGACTTTTGAGATACTTGGAAAGTACTACTACTGAACAGATACAATAACATATGATAAAGCAATTCAAAGAACACAAGGAACACATGCAAAAGAAGGACGAAACAAAAACAAATCACAAACAAAAATTGAGAAGGGTTAAAACAATGTAATACAAAACACATGAACGGAAAATTGCACCAAGTCTTTCTTTATTCAAGACAGGTGATGATTAAAGGTTTTCAATGAGTTGGTCAATCCATGACTCATCTGTCTGATGAGGATTCTCAATTGATCTTGACGGTTGCTCAGCGTCATTAGACCCGCGCCTTAAGATATCTAAAGCTTCTGCAAAGAAATGGGAATCGTCATTCTGATCAACACTCGAAGCTTGTGGTGTAGTGATAGAAGTTGGGGAATGATTTGATTGATACCCAGGACAAGGTGAAATCAATTCAGACTGAAAATAAAATCGATTCATTGTAACACGTTCGTTTCTCAAATCAGTGATCATTTGTTGACGAATTTGCATACGTATCCGCCTGTTCTCTGCTTCCATTTCGTCAGCTGGAAGAAAGAATCTGACTCGTTGATTTGGCGGTTTTCTTCGAATGGGCACCCGACATTGCTGGGGTTTCTCTTTATTCAATGGGTCCTAGGTGGTAAAGCGGGTTAATTTGAAGACATCAAAGAAAAAGAAGGTGTGATTACCGTGGTATTCTTGTCAATGAAATTGAATTTAACACGACAAAGCGGACAAACAGTGTCTTTCTTACTCCATTTATGTATACAATCAAAGCAAAAAATATGATGCTGGAAGAAATAGATTAAAAATTGGAAAAAAATAATGTGGAAAACATTCAAATCCTTACACATGGAAGTTCACCAAGTTCACCTCCCATCTCTTCAAAACAAATTACACATTCTTTCGAGAAATTTTCCATTTCAAACACAAAAAAAAATATTCTATCAACTCTTTCGGAGAACTTAAAGACAGAATTAGAAAAAAATAATATTTGCTCTCTAAATCATTCGAGCAATGATGATGATTGCCTATCCTATCCTATCTGACCAGCGACCCAGCAAGGCTTTTAGTTCAAAACATCTCACCAAACCACCGGTAACCGGTATACAACTCCTCCTCTACCGACTATTACCGGCACAACCGATAACAACGAACATTTCATATTAAACAGGTTTCTTGCATTTCATTCAATCCAGGTCAGGTTCGAATTCAACTGGAAGCCACTTCGAATTGTTGAAGTTAGAACTTCATGGTAAGAAAGTCGAATTCTATGAAAATTCTAAGATTCTTCTTTACTGAGTGAAGATGCAAAGATTTGTATGTTCAAAAGTCGATATTCATCATGTGCAATTTACCAAAGCCTCTTCAAATTGAAGTGTGTATGTAAGCGGTAAAGATCAACTTCGAAAGAACAAGAGACGAAGAAGAATTTTAGTGATGTTGAATGACATGAACCACTTGTTAGTCATTCAATTCACTTCTTATTAGCTTTTATTCTTTCTATCTTCTGATTTCTTCTATAACAAGCATTCTTTTATTGCTTTCATACTATTCGATTGTGTTCTTCAGAACTTATTCTCTTTATTTGTGATTCGTTTCTCTTTGCTCTTGCTCTTACTCGATTGAAGTTTGTTCTTACTAGCATCATCATGACTGAAGTTGTCGAAGTCACAAATAATTTACTACTTCCTAATAACAATCAAATACATTTAGACGAGTCTCCAGAGTCTTTAGTCAATAGTAATAACAATTTGAGTAACCCCTGGGATATGTTGACAGCTGTCGTCTCTCGGTAAGTTCGAATTCGTTGCCATTTAAATCCAACTTGAAGTTTGCTAATGCTTGCTCTGTCGATTCTCTTTAGATATCATCTTCCATTGGAGAAAACCTCTCTTCCACCATTCAATCCATTGGCATTGAACCTTGCTGCTCCTTCCTCTGCTCCTTCCTCCTCTGTCTCTCCAATGAATGCCACAAACCCTAACGACCATCGCATCTCGTGTCATCGTTGTGGTAACATCCGAAAGAGGAAGACTGTCTGCAGTCGTGCTAACTGTCCTCATACATTTTGTGGTCGATGCAGTGATAAGCTGAGGTTAGAATACGGGCCAGAGGTCTTCAGCAATGGTTGTCCTGTGTGTAAAGATCTTTGTTGTTGTAGCAACAAAAGTGTGAACTGTACTCGTAAATTTCATTGTAAGTGGATTCATGATTGTTATCGCCTTCTCTTCTCATTCTTATTTAATAGGCTATCGAAAGTGTCCAGCAACAAAAATTATGAATTCGAAAACTTGCTTACCTGTTTCCACGGCATCTTCCCCAAGTGCCTCTGCTATGACTATGCCTTCCAATAACGATGGTAGTAATGATGAAACTACATCTGTGGAGGAAAATAGCTCCAACAACTCGATCATTGGTCAGAAACAGCATCGTATGAATGCTCTACTCGAAGCTTGTGCTAATTTGGATGAAAAGCCCGTTGACGAAGAGGATGTTGCCCAGAGGAAAAGCAACAAGCGACAAAAGACCATGAAGTCTCAAGATCTAATTCTTCCTGTACTCGCCGTTGATCCTTCTGCTGCTCCTGCCACAAAAACGAAGAAGGAGAAGAAGAATGCCGCATCTTCCGCTACAAATACGATTCAAGTCCCTACAAATGCGATGTCAATGGCTTCATATCCTATGTCATTCTATGGTTTCCCTCATACTGCTATGGCTGCTGCTGGTCCCTATGGAATGATCCCTCTAGTTCCTGCTCACATGTTGTCAGGATATAACCTTCCTGCCCAATACAGTAAGATGGCGGCACTCGATGCAACTGAAGAGAACGAGGAAAATCCAGCTCTTATGTATGGCAAAGGAGTACCTCCACTCATCCCAGTCTTCCCTTACTACATGCCTCAGTATGCTGCAACAGCGATGCACGCGACAAAGAATAGTAACATTAAAAGCAAATCTGCTCCTTTGACCGTGCCTTCTGTGAATGGAATCAATTTGTTAGCTGCAGTATCCAGTCATTATTTAACTGATGAGGAGGAGAATGCATCCAAGCATGTCGTAGCCACTGCTGAGATTCCTTCAAATTAATGAAAGCTTCAGAAATGAAAACGGTCGAGTGTTTATAACAAGAGTTGAAATGCATCGAAAGGATCAATGCAGAGAGTCGAGAAATCTTTAGTTGTCGCGTCTGATTGGTTGTTCGGTGTTCCATTTCTCTCACCTTAACTTAGGTTGTCTATAGCTGGTAGTGTGTGTTTGTCGTTAGTGTTCGTTTCGAGATCTCATATACGAAAAATTCAACTTCATTGTTCGATATCACATCATTCATTTGACTGTTCTTTTTCTTTTCCTTTTTTTTCTTTCTCTCTGGAGAGGTGGTCCATTTATTTCACGGTCAGACTGCTTCGTAGGTCTTTTGTATTGCCTAAGTTAATGTTTAGTTTTATATTCGCATCATTTTCGAATTCACAAAAACATGAATCCGGAACAATAGCTGGAAGAACGCAAGAAAGTTGTGTTGGATGTAGGAATGATTCTACAGGACCGCTAAAACTGAGCTGGCAAGGTAGTCGATGTTTTTAGAATTGATTCCAGCCATCGAAAAGCGACCATCCTCTGTGCAGTAGATATGATACTCTTTCTGTAAACGAGCCACCTAAGAGAAACAAAGTTAATTGCATAACAAACACCAAACAAAATTTCAATTACCTGCTCTTTGCTCAAACCTGTGTAACAAAACATCCCGATTTGCTCAGTAATATGATTCCATTTTCTACCACTATTGCCTGCTTCAAGTTTGGTGCGCAACAGATTTCTCATTTCCGTGATTCTGCGTAATAAATCATAAGGGAGTTCCAGATCAAAACCTTTAAACTCACCTATCAGCCATGCCTTTACACTCCAGCAGCCATTGTGCTTTCAGCTGAGGATCAGATAAAACCTCTGCGACGATACGAGCTCCATGAATTGGAGGATTGGAATACATTGGACGAACGATGACTTTCAACTGATGAAATAGTTAGTTCAATCTCTGGCTGAAAGATTTTCTTACTTGACTATTCACTCTTTCCGCTTCCTCCTTAGAAGATGTAACAACCGATAATAACCCGACACGTTCTCCATACAAACCAAAGTTCTATGGACACAGGAAGAAAAGATAAATGACAGAGAAAGTAGAAAATGGTAGTAGAGAAACCTTAGCGTAAGATTGACTTAACAAAATCTGATGTCCATCTTCAACAAACTTCCTGATAGCATAAGCATCATGCTCAGGATTACCGCTAGCAAATCCCTAGAGAAGACTTAAAAATACGATCTTTAAGAAAATAGACAAGCTTACTTGATAGGCAGAATCTAAAAAGACGATATGATGCTTCTTCTTAATCGCAGCAGATAATTGATCCCATTGTTCATGTGATAAATCACATCCTGTTGGGTTATGAGCACATGCATGTAATAAGAAAACAGAATTATTCTCCGTGGTATTAATAAAATTCAACAAAGCATTAAAATCAACAGCACTTTTCTTATCATCATAATATGGATAATATGCTGGCTTTAATCCAGCATTTTGAAATATCGCAATATGATTTCCCCACGTTGGTGTTGGCACATAAATTGTTCGATTTCCAAAGAATTTATGAATAAATTCTCCAGCTAATCGACATCCACCAGTTCCTGAAATAGATTGAACAGCAGCAATGCGACCAGATTGAACTGCTTCAGAATGTACTCCATAAGCGAATTCAATTGATTTCTGAATGAAAGGAGCATAGCCAGCGATAGGAGCGTATCTATAGAGGACAATTTCACGTTAGATTCATAAGATACTAGAATAGATTCCAACGAAAAAAAAAGTCAAAAATAAACTGAAAAGAATCACTTACTCTTTGTCAAGATTTCGTGCTAAGATACGATCCTCTGCTGCTTTGACTGATGGTAGAACGTATGGTCGTCCTTGATCATCACGATAAGCACCCACACCAAGATTAATCTTTTTCTCATATTTATCAGCCTTAAATGCTTCTGTCAAGCCTATTTTATTTGATTAAACATTCATTCAAACTTTTAATCGATGTCTCTTACCAAGAATCTTATCAGGTGGAGCCTGAGCGATATTGGCCCACAAGGACAATGGGCGCGTAAGAGATGTCGATAGATTTAGACGCTTTAGGGAAGTCGTAATCATTGTGAAAAAGCTCAGCGAAAACAAGTTGATCCTTGAAGGGTATGAAAGGAAAGTAAGGTAAAGTTGCAAAGGCAAACACTCCCTGCTGCTGTAATATCGCGAGTTGATGTATTGCAAGTTCAAATCATTACAGATTACATACTTACAGACTACTTCCAGATCTCTTTACTATAGGAAGTAGATAGGAAATAAATGGTAGCAAAAATCAAGTTAAATCCAAATATGAGACAGAAAGAGAGGAATACAAGGAGATAAACCTAAACAGAAATTAGTCATTCCGAGAGGCTTAGGAAATGATCTTGCAGGCGGCAAACGCTGAACTAACGGCACCCACAGCTGCTCCAGTTCCGTAAGCAGTACCTGTCATCGCAGCTGATTGAGTGAGAGACATCCATGATCCAGAAACTAAACCCGCGCCCATATTTGAGGCAAACCAACCACCAGCAACAGGTCCCGCGGGCGTTAAGCCTATTAACGCAAATCCACCTAAAACGACAGCAGCACCCACGGCTGCACCAACTACTCCGGTGGCAGTGACAATTGCTCCATCCTTCCAAGTGCAGGTTGGGGCATCGACCGCAGTAGCTTCAGGAGTATCGGCCACAGTTGTTTCAGTCGCCTCATCTAAGCGACGACTTAGAGTCGAATTACCTTTGAATAGAATCATTTCTATTTCAAGAAAAACAAAATAAAAAGAAAGACAGAAACTAATCCACAAAATGAGGAAATACGCGACTCTTTTTTGAATCGAAGTGTTATTTTGATCGAAAGAGGTCGACTGAATTGAATGTTCTTCATTGACAACATTAATATCAGCTGAAGGAGTCAAAAACTCGTGTGGATGAATCAAACTTTTAGTTTCTTCGTCATCGGCTTGGTAATATCTGCTCATCTTTGCTCAATTATTTATTACAATTTAGCGCTGCTAAAACTTCCGACTGACTTCTTCGGTGATTTCATTTTCTCTCCAATCTATTTGTAAATTATACTATACAGTTTCAGACCTAATATGATGGAAGATTGCTGAGTTAATCTTTAATATTTGTTGTGTCACTTTCTGGCGACATGTCTCTATTATCGCTCAAAATTAAAGACGAAAAAGGCAATTTAAAATACATGAATTCAATGTTACTCTATCATTTTGGATTTGTAAAATACATTAGAACCTCTACAAAAGAATCAAAACATGTGAAAGAAGGAATCATGCACAAAAATATTCAATTACAAAGAGAACACGTCGCCCCTTTAATCGGAATATCGTTTGACAGTCAGGAAAGACTTGGATGATATGAAGTGAGAAGGAATAAAAAGAAAAATACGACTAAAATGAAAATAAAGACAGAAACACAGAGAAGACGATTCTATGTCATTCAAAGATTTAATCGAGAATGAGCCTTCTGTTGAAAACGAGAATTATCGTTTAACAGCAGTCATAGAAGGGAAAGATTTGGGTGATGTGAAGAACTGTGAAAGAATAAAATGAAAATAACTACTCAAAAGAAAATGAAGGAGAAAGGACAGAGAAACAAATTCTGCTATCATTCAAATCTTAAATCTCTCCGAAAAAACTCGAGAATAAAATAAAACAAAATATAATAAAGGGATAAAAATACAGCAAGACTTTTATACATTATCTATTGTGTTTGTATCAGGAAACTGCACATGATCTCCTCCTTGTAATATTTCCAACTGATGAATTGGGTCAGGACTAATTTGATTCATTTTGGATGAAATATACTGAATGATTTTCTCCGAAAAGCTTTTCTTTGTGATGTCATGTCTCTCAGGTCTCCCTTCAAGACGAGATGACACTGCCTCGGCAGAAGAAACTTGAGTGTCTTTAACATTGCTTTCTTCGTCCTCTTTATCTTCTTCCTCCCCTGAAGCTTCTTTATCGGGACATTCCTCAATGGAATTCGTTTGTCTGACATGACTGATGGATGCACCGGCTTCAATGAGCGATGATTTACCTTCATCGACGACAATGGAGTTGTTTTGAGTGTTCAAAGCACTATTTTCTGACGCTCTTGTCTTGCTAGCAAGAGTTGGTGCAACTTGTCCACGCTTCTTAAGCTTTTTCTTGGTAGCCAAATTAGCTAAGAGAAAAAAGTAATAAAAGAAAGAGATCACTCATGTAACTTACCATTCACAAGATAAGCTTTGAATAACTCATTCTTCTCCTCTTCAGAGAAATGATGCTCCTTCGAGAAGAAAACAAAATATATCACCGATAAGACAACGACTGCTATAATAGTTACTCCTGGAATAAAACTCTTCTGCAACCCAACACCACCAGCAAAACAAACAAAAAAGATCAAAATACCAACACAAGCACCAGGAACACCTAATGGACTTGCAAAATATCGTTCCAAGCAAGCGTACTTCTTCTTAAACGAAATGTAGGCAAAGAATGCCAACACATACACGATGAAGCTTGAAAGAGAAGTCACCAAGTAAAAGTAATCCACATAGGATTCATCACTGAAGTTAAGCGCATTTAATAAGAAACATGCCGACGAAAATGCGATCACTGTATAGTGTGGCGTCCCTGTCGAAGGAAGCACACGTTTAAATACACTTGGAATCAAGCCTGACTTTGCCATACAATGTGCTTGACGAGCACTGAAATACGTAAATCCAAGAACTGTCGCGATCAACGCAGGAATGTTTAGACAGGTCGCACTGTTATACGAAACATTAAAAATACGACTAAAACCATCAGTTAGCGGATAACCGTCGATGGAAGATAACATCTCAATCCCCGGATACTGCGAGCATGTCATCGTAATTAAACAGATCGTTACGGCAAACCCTACTGCCATCATTGTGTTCATCGCAATCGGAACATCCTTCTTCGGCTCCAGCGTCAAGCGAGAACTCAGAGGAAGAAGTTGCATTCCCAAGTACACTGTCGATAACAGAGGCATCTGTTTGAAGAACTCATAGGCATCGAACTCATGGTAATGGGGTCCTTTCGCCCATCTATCAAAGTCCACGTAAGTGCTTGATCCCAGGACATAAACGACAAACAACAGTAAGACAAGCACACCTAAGTAACGATTAAACTGCCAGAATAAAGTTCCCCCTGCGATGATTATGACGTCTATTACAACATAGATGAAGAAACACATGACTAACGTCAAATCATCAGGCATGCTGAAGTAATGTGCAGGGATAGAGGCGAGCAGATAAACAGCTGGACTCACATAAAAGACATTAATAATTAACTCAAACACAGCCACCACAAATCCTAGCAGTGGAGAAGTAAATGCTCGCACAAAGCCATACACTCCTCCAGAGAATGGTAATGCACTGGTCATTTCAGCCACACAGAAGGTAAGGATGAAATAACCTATGGATGATGCTAAAGTCCCTGCGAGGAGAACCCAAAAACCTTTCTCAGTAGCAGAAGCCCAGGCAGTTACTTGACCACTCAACACAGCAGTCACTCCGAGAAGAAACACATCAATTTTACCAATATTTTCTTGCTTTTCCTTCCCAGATTGTGATCCACCACCCTCTGATTCAGCTTCACTACGTCCATCAACAGATGCAGCCATTTTCACCTCTAAAGAGAGTCGTCGTACTTCCTACAGTGAATGATTTGTGACAAATTAATTAAAGGTGTTGTCGTTGTTGTTGTCGTTGTCGTTGCTTTTGCACCATCTTTTGGTCCACTGCTCGTTCTCCGATAGATTCTTAGGTAGTTGCTGTTCCAGATTTGTTTTCCAAATTATATCCTGTCATCTTCAAAAGAAAATGGGGAATTGGGAACTTCATTTATGCGTTTTGTGCAAGAGTGGTGTTACTCAACTTTGTTTATTAAGTTATCTTGTTGAAGTGTTGTTATAATTGAATGTTAATTGGTGTTAGGAGAATTATTCCATCTGGTTGAACCATGGTAATGCGGTTGATTATGAAAAACTGCTGTTGATCTGGGAAGTCTTTATCCGCTTATTCGACATCACTTTAGTTTTATACAGGAGCAAAAAAAGATTTCGCAAATGTCGGGTGGGTCGAGACAAGGGAGCTAAAATAAAGAAATTTTAACTGTTACATTACATTACATTACATGATTTTGGAATTATAAAATACATTAGAATACCTCCCAAAGAACCACAAATGAGAAGGAGGGAATAATACGCAAAAATATTTAACTTGCACATCTAGAAAAAAAGAGAAAAAAATACTCAAAAAGAGAAACACAGTGGAAAATAATCTACCGCCATTCAAATCTTAATTCGAAAATAACGCCTGTCGAAAACGACAAATATCGTTTGACAGTCAATCATGGAAGGAAAGAAAGACTTGGGTGATGTGAAGAGTGAAAGAATGGAAAGAAATATACAACTAAAATGAAAATGAAAAGGGAAATGACAGAGAAACTAATTCTACTGCATTCAAATCAGAAAACTCTCCGAAAAAACTTGAGAATAAAATAAAATAAAACAAAACAAAACAATTTGATGTGATGTAATGAAAAATGAAACAAGACTTTTATACATTATCTATTGTGTTTGAATCAGGAAATTGCACATGATCTCCTCCTTGTAATATTTCCAACTGATGAATTGGGTCAGGACTAATTTGATTCATTTTTGATGAAATATACTGAATGATTTTCTCTGAAAAGCTTTTCTTTGTGATGTCATGTCTCTCAGGTCTCCCTTCAAGACGAGATGACACCGCCTCAGCAGAAGAAACTTGAGTGTCTTTAATATTGCTTTCTTCGTCTTTTTTATCTTCTTTATCTTCTTCTTCCTCTGAGGCTTCTTTATCGGGACATTCCTCAATGGAATTCGTTTGTCTGACGTGACTGATGGATGCACCGGCTTCAATGAGCGATGATTTGCCTTCATCGACGACAATGGAGTTGTTTTGAGTGTTCAAAGCACTGCTTTCTGATGCCCTTGCTTTGCTCGCAAGAGCTGGTGCAACTTGTCCACGCTTCTTAAGCTTTTTCTTGGTAGCCAAATTAGCTAAGAGAAAACATAATGTAAAGGTAAGAAGAGAATGACGGAAAGAGAAAAATCACACTAACTTACCATTCACAAGATAAGCTTTGAATAATTCATTCTTCTCCTCTTCAGAGAAATGATGCTCTTTAGAGAAGAACACAAAATATATCACTGATAAGATCACTACTGCTATTATAATTGTTCCTGGAATATAACTCTTCTGAAAACCAATACCACCAACAAAGCAAACAAAAAAGATCAAAATACCAAAACAAGCACCAGGAACACCTACAGGACTCGCAAAGTATCGCTCTAAGCAAGCATATTTCTTATGAAATGAAATATAAGCGAAAAAAGCCAACACGTAGACGATGAAGCTTGAAAGAGAAGTCACCAGGTAAAAATGGTCCAAGAAAGATTCATCAGAGAAAGTAAGCCCATTTAATAAGAAACATGCTGACGAAAATGCGATCACTGTATAGTGCGGCGTCCCTGTCGAAGGAAGCACACGTTTAAATACACTTGGAATCAAGCCTGACTTTGCCATACAATGTGCTTGACG
>VKHI01000164.1:0-54905 GCA_015145745.1 Poterioochromonas sp. DS
ACTTTCTCTTGACTTGAGTACAGACTAAAATGAAAAATAATGAAGGAAGCGTTATGATTGATTGTTATGGAGACCATGGCTGTATTATTGAATTGCAAAGCTCACGACTATTTGAACGCTAGAGGCTATAGGGGGGACGATATCAAAGCAATCTCCCAAACATTATAACAAGTAAATGAAAGGAAAATTTGATCAGATCGCGACTATTCTATACACTACGACACTATACTATACGAAATTAATATATTAGTTTGAAAAAAGAAAAAATACAGAAGATGAAGACTTTATTATCAAAAAGAAAAAAGATGACAAAGATGAAGATTAGAATATAGAAAATTTTTCAAGATGTTGAGTATCAATCAATCGAGTATAAAGAGAAGAAGATGATTATTGTAATAATATTTCAGAGATTAATTGATCCTCAATATGAATTTGTTGAACAAAATGATTTTCATCTAAAATGATGATAAATAATACTGTATTTACTATTTCCACAGGAAACTGTAAACTACTTAAACTGTATTCACTACTTTTACTGTTTATTGGAGATGAAATAAATGTAAAAGAACTTGTCAAATGAGTCTCTTCATCATACTCGATTTTATCCACTTTTGGATCTTTTCGCAATTTATCGGGTGTCAATGTTTGTACACCATTCATTAAAGTCTTCAGAACTATAACACTACCTACAGATCCTTGTCTAGTGCGAACCTGACACTCTATGAGTCTTACCACTTGATCAGGCATCATCTCACATGATATAGCAAATCCATCAAGGAAGCTTTCAATACTATTTCTTGTTTTATCATCAAAGGAGATTTGAACAATCTTCTTATAAGCATTACAATTAGGTTGGGCAAGTTTAACTAAACAATCAGGTCGAAAAAGATCGCTAATGAATCTTACCATAAGTGAAATCTCATTACTATTACTCACATTCACAAACATATCACCAAAGCTTCTTCTTATATCATGTCGCAAGATTCGTAATTCTGGCATGAAAGATGGATTAATTGATCGTCGTTTTCTTCGATACTTCACCGATTTCTCATATTGATAATCATCAAGTGGATGGATGGTAGTAGGGTATACTTCTTTGACTCTCTGATCAATATCAAATTGGACGATCTTCCATCTTCTTGTCTATAGTCTGACGTTTCTCTATTTTACGTTGCTATTGAAAAGTGAAGGAAAGAGTGGCTATTACACAATCAGGTCGAACAAATTCGTCAATAAATCTTATCATTAATCCTATATCACGATTATTCACAAGCATATCTCCATACTTTTTGATAGTCCTTAGGTGGGCTGGACTGTCTCTACTCTTGAATCAGTTCGAGAAGTGCGAGTTAAATACACGGTTTCTCTATTTTACGTTGCTGGAGAGTGTGTTTGTTGAATGAATGTGTTGTACGCACTTTCAAGACAATTTTATCTAAACAATCATGATTTCGTTGCTTTTCTTTATCTTTCTAATTGTTCTTCAAGGTGCATATTGCTATTATCCGGGTAGGAACTATTATTTTAAGGGAAGCTTCGTACGAGAGAAGTTTGGTTCGTCGTCTCAAATCTTTGCACAGAAAAATACACTACCTTCATCCGATCCTCCTTCTATTGCTCTGAAAGTTGAATCACAAGGAGATTTGGGTGATTTGGATGGCTATTCTGATGATTATGCGGTAAATCCAGACAGCCTGTCTTCTGAAGAGGAAGAAGTCCCCATCGTGAAAGAGACAATCAAATTTTCAGCAAAAGATCGTCTCACATCAGACAGTGTGCAAGCTATATCACTTCGAAGATCAAGAGTAAAGCGACAACAAAATAAGATTGATCTAACTCTTCGTGATACAACCATGGGTATGTTGAACTTCCGACCGTATCTCGGTGAAGCGGATGCTGCAGAGACAAATGAAGAAGATGATGATGATGGTGATGATGAAGATAATGAAAGTGAAAGAGAAGAAGATGAAATAAATCTCTCTAGTAATGAAAGTGATCCAAAAGACGGTGATAAATCGAAAGCTGAATTAAAGAAGGAATCAGAAGAGAAGAAGAAGAAATTTCGTCTTAACAATAGTCAACGCTTCGAGACCATCAAATCCATTCATAATACTTCAACAGCTGAATTTTTTCAGTGGTAAGTCATGAGAATTATAGTATCATTTGATCTCTCCTCGCTCTTATCTCCATATATAATAACAGGTATATCGTGAAGGTTAGCGCAGGATCAGAAGAATCTGTTGGAAATGAAATAAATCGACGAATTAGAGGGCAAGATCCCTTATTTGCAGAAAATGTACGAGAAACCTTGGTTCCAAAGCGTCGTTTACCAGTGTTAAAGAGAAAGAATCTTCTATACGCATATACTGCATATGTGCCAAAACAAGTATATGTGAAAGCAAGACTGTTACCTGACGTTGAATATGCAATCTGTGATATTCCTGGTGTATTTACTGTTGTTCAAACTCGAGGAAGTGATGTTGAACAGTTTATTATTGAGAAGAAGCAGTTAATGGAACGATATGAGAAAGATGAAGAGTTTCGTCTCTCACATCCTATCATGGTAGGTGATGCAGTAGAAGTATTAGATGAATTTGGAAAACCTATGGGTTATGGAACCTTTGTTGGAGTTCATCGAAGTAAGTGTAAAGTGAATATTGTCAATGATCTTGGGACGGATGAAGTGCTAAGATATGTTGAGATTGAGCAGGTAAAGTATCTCGAACCCGATGAGAGTGATATTGCTGCTCAGAAGATTCATGAAGCTTTAACAAAGAAAGAAGATGTCATGCAACTTAGTGCAAAAGATCTTTTATTAAAGGCAATTGAATCTGCTCCTAACAGTCGACAACTTCGTTATCTTCTGAAAAATCGTCAGATTTCCTCTATCTTGAATGAAGCTGATGAAAAGCATCAAAAACCAATAGCAAACCTATCAGAAGATGAAATTAGTACTCTCTTTCAGGAACCTTCGAAAGAACCCTTTAAGCAGGAAAGGCGTTGGTCAAGTGATCGTGATGAAGAAGTTTCTCCGTTCTCCAAGAGACCTGACTTCAACAAACTTGAGGATAACAGTCAACGATTTAAGAAAAGAAGTGAAGCAGATGATTTTTTTAGCGTGAAACAAGACGATTCTTTCAGATCATCAAGATCATATGACACACCTCGATTTACTCCCTCAAAGTTTGATAGATTGAAAGAAGACGATGAGAAGAAGGAAGAAGGTTCTTCTTTTTCTTCTTTTTTCTCTTCAAATACTCGCCCATTCTCTCGTAATGAACCTTCTCGCTATCAAAAGATTGATCGACAGCCACCAGCTTCAGATAAGCGCAGCAATTACAACTATGACTCAATTATCAATGACAACGAAGAGGATTTTGATGTTAACTCAGATGATCTTGATAGCATTATTAACTCTATGATCTCCGAAGATACTTCCAAAGAAAGCACAAATCAGCAGAAGAAGCCAACCTCACCTAATAGCAATTCTATCCCAAAGATGCAATCACACTTTATACGTCCAGGAGAGAAGTCAAAGAAAAACCAATACGAGATAGAAGATGAGTTTGACTTCGGCAACTCCTTGAATGATGAAGGCGATGATAATGATTGGCAACTAGAACAATTTGGTAAAAAGGTTGAAAAGGATGAAAAATCAAGAAAAGTTGAAGGAAGTAAGTCACTCCACTTCTTTTCTTGTTTCCCTGTGTATCTCATGGTATTGTTTAGTCTTTGGAGGAGGAATCGACGATGTGGACTCCTTTGATCTTGACAGGTGAGAGATTGTTATATGGCCTAACAGTCTGAAAATAATTTCATGGTTTCCATAGCATTATCAGAGATTTCGTTGAAAATGAGAAACAAGAAGAATTTGAGATAAAACCTTCAATACAAGCATCTTCCTCGAAAGTATCGCAGAGTAAAAAAGGACGAGACCCTAAACAATCTGATCTTCAAACGAAGGAAGAGGGAAATGATAATGAGTATCCTGCAGCGATCAATTACGGTAGCTTTGAAGAGTATTTACAAGCAATAACGAAATATGAAGAACGGAAGTCGACCCAAGATGATAGAAAACAATTGAATCCTCAGAGGTCACCTAAGACGAGTGAAGGAAAATTGAAGGATGAGAGACATCAATCTTCTTCGCGCTCTGTGAACAACAAGAAAGACAATAGTCCGACACAATCTAATCCTTCGACTGTGATTCCCGATGTACCTCCTGACTCTTCTCGAACGAAAGATCAATTCGTTCAAAGTATTCGAGATTCCGATGGGAAACCAAACCCCGTTGATTACAATTCCTTCTCAGATTATTTAAGTGCGCTTCGAAGGTATGAAGATCAACAAGCTAGCCGGGAGTTAATCTCACAATCTTCTGTGACTACTACTCCTCCCTCTCCGATTAAGGAGTCGCAGCACTCTGATGGCAGTTATGATAAATACACAGTGAAAGAGTTGAAGGATTCATTAAGAGATAAGAATCTCCCAATCTCTGGTACCAAAGCCGAGCTTATTCGACGACTAACTCAAATTTAAAGATCTCTTAGCGCCTCAATAAAGCCCAAGTATCTTTGTATGATTAAGAAATATTAAATTACTCGAATGTAATAATTTAATTGTATAAAAAGACTTCTCTGAACTGCGATAATGCAATTGAGACACTATCTCGCAGAATGGCTCTTTGGACAATTTCATGAATATCTATCCTAAACCTTTGATAAGTATAATAGTGAGGAAGGAGGAACGGAATCAACAACAGGTGCAGAGTTCGAAGAGATGAATAATTGAACTCCTTTTTCTTCACATCGATTGCGAATATTAATAAAATAGGGGTTTAATAATCTATCATCTAACAAACTCCTCCATCAAAAAGAATTTAATTGTTTCTGATTTATTGATTAAACATTCAAGCAATACAAACCCAACAAAGATCTTCTGGAATGCGCTTCCACAAAACATGATCTCTGTTTTATACGAGTTTTCCTCCACAATATTAATGTCATATTTCCTTCGAACCTCAGTTTGTTCGATACTCTTACAACCGAAAAGTTCTATCATTTTTAAGGTAATAAAATCTCTCGATTCAATTGAAAGTGTTGAAAATAACAATCGAATATTATTGGAATAAGAAGTAAGAATTTCAAAATCACCAATTTGTTCTACTTTTGGTGGATGAAAATGAAAGCTGAATGAACAATAAGTGAAAGCGATTTTCTCTAATGGAAGGATCTTCCGGTATCTGGAACTCCACTTTCCCATTGACGTGCATGGGAAAGCGGAGTTCCAGATACCGGAAGATCCTTCCTTGACACCATTAGAGAAAATCGCTTTCGCTTATGCAGTACCATGCAAGCGTCATTCGCATTCTCGCGGGATAAAATGAAAGGAATATCTCTGGAGTCGGCATCTTCATTGAGAGTATTAGCGAACGAACAAAAGGAATCTAAGTAACAATACGGAGCGTGACATAGTAAATCAGCTAACTTTGAAAGAAGGTGAAAAGCTTTTTTCGCTCCAACTGTAATATTGTAAGCTCTTAAAAAAACAATAATATTGCCCAGATTAATTGTGTTTTCCCGGATCCATTAGAGCCATAAATAATCAAAATCGATTGATCTAAAGGAATAGTTATGCTCGGAAAACATTTATAATTTTTTCAAAGTCAGTTTTAATGGTAGAAACATTTTGATCAGGGTAGATAATGAATAATGTTATGTTGCTAAATGCTTCGATGCCTGTACATGTGACAAGTGACTAACAAGCATGACTCCAATTTATGAATATTTCGCCCCAGTTTATTGTTCTAGTACTTGAAAATTTATGTTAAAACTAATATTATAATTTCGCAATTCTCTTAATACTCTTTCTATTTTCATAATGAACTGGGCGAAATATTAACTTTGCATAATTAACTTTTCATAATTAACCTTTTAAACTAAGATTTCAATCTCTTTAGCAAGTGGAGACCGAGGATCAAAATGGAAGCCAACAGGAACATTCCTTGTAGCTTCGAGAAGATGTTTATTTGCTTTGCCTTCATAAGAAGCGCCAACAATATGAAGTGCAAGAGTCATTTTCGACACATTGTATAATCTAAACAAACAAAACAAAACAAAATGTTATCTAAATTAGATGTTCGCAGAACTGATCGATTCATTGTTTGCAGACTCGATAGAATGATAGAATGAAACTTTACAGTGGACGAATTCTGCTATTGAAGAGAGGTGGAAGGAGCAAAGAAGAGCTGTCAATCAGTGAACAAACGTGTTTTGACAAAATTTAATTATCAACAAATCACTTCTGTTGAGAGAGAAAAAGACAACAAAAGAAAAGAATTGATGAAACGCTTTTGTTCCTATCACAAAGAAAGCCAACTTCAATCCTCCAACGAATTCTTTTCGGAATACTTTGTAGAGGTTTGAAGGACCGAGAGGTGGCTTCTATTGGAATTATTCATCGCCAGTATTTGAAGAGCATTAAAAAGCATGTTTATTTCGTGCTTCATAGTCCATGTTATAGGTAATTTCACCGCTTTTACCCTTAAAGCCATCGTAATACAATTCTTTCGATCACCTTCATTCAGTGACGAAATCAATGCATTGCCTGAATCCTCCAATGCAATAGCATGATCAAAGTCGATCAAAAAATAGCTGCTTTCTATCTTGATAAAGTTGGATGGTCGGATGTCGCTATGACTATATCCCCTTTCCCATATCCATTTAAGACTAACACATAACTCTTCATGGACAGATAGCACATCCCCCAGTTCGAGAAATGGATCGACTCCTTTCTTCATGACAATCGCTTCATGAAGTGATTCTTGCCCAGTTGTTCGAAAGGTAAACCAGCATCGTACATGATTCTGATAGGTATATTCCTGAAAGGACGAGTAAGTTAGATGCGGCATAAACCGATTTCCTGGGTTCATCAAAAATGGATCATGTTCCTCTGTCAAAGATGCCTTTCCATTTCCTTCTTCTTCATCAATAGCCAGTTCTAATGCAGAAAGATCGATTTCCTTGTCCGTATAATCTACTGAATCGTCATCTTCGGGCTCTTCTTCTTTCTTTTCGCTTTGCTGTTCCTTCAGAGGTGGTGATTCCAAAATTGAATGAAGAAAGAACATTCTGTCAGGGCTCCCATATTGCTTCCATCTTGACTTTACTAGGCTCGATGAAAATACTTCTAGAAAATAGTTTTCATCAAAGAAACGTAAATCAGTTTTGTCAAATAAAGCAATAACATAACCGAGTGGCGATGATGAACATTCATCTGGACCAAGTTTAGACTGAAGATCGGACAAAACATGTAGTTCCTTTCTTGCATTCTCTGCATTCCGATTGATTTTAATTAAAAATGATTGCGATGCTGGGTCCACAGGTACTTGTAAAGTCTTCGAATTGGAGAAGGAATATGGAATTACTTCATAGATTGCCGAATTCATATATTTGACAATTTTTATGCGAGAGTATCCAGGATGAATACCCATTTTTACAAGAATAGTGGCAATCGTTGACATATGGCGGTGATAGAAGCCTCCTCGTCTCTCCAAATCTTCATTCAGTTGAATGATCAAAGGGAAAATATCTTCACATTTTATTTGACTAATCTCGATTCTATCTTGAATCATCTTCCTCGAGGTGGTAGTATCTTCATGTCGCCTCGTCAGCGTCAAAAGCCACGCCTTTCTGCCGGCAGTGCAGATACCAGCACAAAATGTTAAAGTTTCATTCAAAGTCATCGTACAATCCAATCTGTCTAATATTTGCATTATTATTAGATTTTCATTCTGAGATAATTTATCCCTTTTCCCCGGTGTATCCTTTATTTCAAGAAAGAACGGAAACAACAATCCTGTGGCATCAGGTCTTCCACTAAACGTAAAACATTCTGAACTCTCATCCGGTTGTTTGATACATGGGGTATTTCTTGACGATAAAGAAGTATCAAGGAGGCCCAGTTTTGTACAGGAACGGAAATAATGAAAAAGGTGCTTCTGTACAACTTTCTCTTTTTGTTTGGCGAGCATTGTAAAAATCCTTCTTGAATCTTGACTATATTTCTTCATTTCTTCATCATTCCATGAATAAGGCTGTAAACTGGTGGTTTCAGTGAGCGAAGCAATCAGTTGTTCTACAGGTAACAATAAATTGTCTTCATATTCATCACTTTTCCACGTATAAGATCCACACACGATTTCCAAGCTTCTTCGCTTTGAATTAGAATAATCTTGCAATAAGTTTAAGAGATATTTTTTCAGTTGTGATTCTCCTTTTCGAGTTTGGTATTTTACTGCAGACAAATTCAAATTTTCTGAGGCTAAAGGTGAGAGACCAACTGCTGCCTCTATAATCTTTAAACGAGTGAGAATTTCATCAAATGAAGTACTTTGTGAAAGTTGTAGCTGATTGATCATTGTCTTCAACTCTTCCATCTTTGTAATCCAGTGAAAAATGCAATAATTACTCGATGATCATTCATAGAAAATGAAAACCGTTTCAAAAGCATCGTTCCCTGTTTCCTAGTTACCCAGATACCTTATTCGAAACAACCCTTCTTCTCAATTGAATGAGCTTAGTCTATTGATGCCAAAGAACACCACATTTCTTCGGAAAGAAATCAATCAAAGAGAGAAATCAGAGATTTTTTAATTGTTATGAATGTTGCTAGATCAACACAGTTGGAGTTATTACTCATAACTCGCACATTAGATATCATTACTTCTACTCCTGGTATTTCTGTTGCGAGTTTCTTTGAAGATTTTATTGTTGCGATCAATGAAGTCCCTGAAAGTTCTCTCAGTGCATACTGGAAGAAGGTTCATAATGATCGAACAAGTTTAGTTGAGGTAAAAGCATCAGATTCGGGAGAAGGAGTGGAAACCATCGTCCCTGAAATCTCTGAGTTGGATTACCTGAGATCGCCCAAGCATGTGGAAATAAGACATGACCCTTTATTAATTATTCGAAAGCTTTACGAAACGGCATCTTCCGCATTATTGTCATCAAATAATGAAGAAAAGACCACTCTATTGTATAGTTGTCTGGTTCTGGCTTCGAAGAGTGCCAGAGTCAGCCTACTCACTCACACCATCGCACTTCTGTATATTTTCAAAGATGAAAGCATGGGAATCAAAGTAAAGCTATTGAAAAGCTTGGCCCATCGAGCGAAGGAGCTCCTTCGAGAGAGTGAAGAAAGATCGGAGAAGCAGAAGAAAAAACGGAAGAGAAGCAAAGAACAACTTCCAATAGATGCAACGAAGAGTTTAGTACTGAGCTTTGGCAAGGCCGATCATGGTAAGTTTCATTTTCTTTTCTTTTCTGTTTTCTACAACCTAAAGTTCGATTGCAGGGAAGTTGGGACTCGGCGACGCGCTATTAAATCGACTCATTCCCACTATCGTTGAGACTTTAATAGATAAATCGATAGTGAAGGTCGCATCAATGAGTGCATATAGCCTTGCACTAAATGATTCGGGAAGTGTTTATATTTGGGGAACCGGGGGCACAGTCGGAACGATGCCAAGCAGCAAAGCAGATATCACGCCGCAACTATTGGATGCCTTACCATTGAAAGTGACGATTGCAGATATTTCTTGCGGACTTGGACATGCATTATTTCTGACCAACTTTGGTCGGGTCTTTGCATGGGGAAATGGAGGTAATGGTCGACTAGGCCTGGGTGACACTATCGATCGGACCGAGGCTTGTGTAATTGGTACGCTGAGCGAGGAGACCATTGTAAGCATTACATGTGGAGCCTCTCACAGTTTGGCTCTCTCAGACAAAGGTCAATTATACAGTTGGGGTAAAAATACTCAAGGGCAGTGCGGTCATGGTAGTGTGGACGATATACTCAAACCAACACTCATGAAAAAGCTTATCGACAAAACCATCACTGTCACTCAAGTGGCAGCAGGATGGGAACACTCTCTTGCTCTTTCTCATGAAGGAAAAATGTATTCTTGGGGATGTGGTTATAAGGACTCGCGTCGAGGAGTAATTCCCCCTGTTCTTGGATTAGGTCACAGTGAATGTCGCACTTCGCCTGAACTCATTAGTTCCATTGAGACGATCAAGATTGCAGCTATTGCAAGTGGCTGGGATCATTGTATGGCGTTAGACCATGAAGGCAAACTTCTGAGCTGGGGATCTGGTCAAAACGGCAAATTGGGTCATGGAAATGAGGAGAACATTTCAGTACCGTGCTACATTCCAGAATTAGAGGACATTACAGTGATTAAGATGGCCGCTGGATGTGAACATTCTGCTGCGATTTCGATCGATGGTGTCCTGTATGCCTGGGGTCATGGAGACGGAGGAAGATTAGGCATTGGGAATAATAGCCAAAACTTTGCTCCAACACAAGTGAACACACTCGCAGAAATGGGGATCATACCTCATTTCCTCCATTGTGGCGATAAGTTTACTATCATCATTGGTCAATGTGAAAGTTCAAAAGGATCTCTTTCCAGGAACTTACGTCAGTCAGAATCTCCTTCCTTTTTAACGAACCTCTCTCAGATTCAAGAATGGGTTCATTCGACAACTTTATCTCCTACATTATCGGTATCGCAATCGCCAATCGCCCTGACAGATATTAATCGTTTATTACAGTTCATCACCGAAGCTGATGAAGATACTCTCTGTAATAATGAAGAATCAATGATGCTTGTTCTCTTTAGCATGCTTCAAGCTGGATCCTCACATTTACTTGATCCTCTTCAACCATCTTCCTCTATTAGCTTCACTGATTCCACGCAGATTTTAGCTGAGCTTAGAGACCAGGAATACTATGCAGAAATATGTGAAGATACTTTTTCGAATATTTATTACCTGTTAGAGATCATCACACCAGTGTATTTGGATTATTTACAACTGTTCATGAAATCAACCTCAACAGAGCAGGAGATAACGTTACCCATGACACGACCTAAGCTACTCGCTTCATCAACATTAGATGCATTACTGCTCCAAATTTACAGTCTGTTATCTATGAATGTATTTATTCTGAGTCGCTACCTCACTTTGACACAGGAAACTACTGAAAATCAAAATGAAGATCTGACAACAATCAAAGAAAGCGACGAAAATGCTTCTGAAAGTACGAGAAAAGATGGTCAAAAGAATAATCCCCTCTCAGAGCTGAATAAAAAGCTGTTGGAAGATGTTACTCTCGCCTTTGCGTATCGCAAAGAGAATTCGCCGACAGGAAATAATACGAATCGGAGCACAGCGACAGGTGTCCTGAGTAATTCAAATGCAAACAATTTGAACACACTTCACTCACCTCCTAATAAACAACTGAATTCCTCAGGACGGATTAAGGGTCAGCAAGGTGGGGACTCATTTTATAGTAAATCAAAGAAAAAGGGAAGACAAAGACGCAGAGGAGATGGCATCGCGTCAAATCCGAATGACACTTCTTACGATACATCGCTTCAAGAACAGGAAAACGATTACGATAGAGATGATGTGGATTATGATGATGAAGGAGGAGATTCGGGATACCAAAGCAACTCGGACTCTGAACCCAGTCAATTGTATTCAGCGAGAAATAAGAGCTTCATTCGGCGTGTAGACACTGAAGAAGATTCGTCAGACGCGATGCATGTTACTCGGGACAATGTGCCTTCTCCTGCGCCTTCCTACGAAAGTATGGAGAATTCCTTTGATGAGGGAAATCGCGGAAACGGCGATGGATACTCCATTGCCAGCTCTTTGCAAGAGAGTGATGACTACATCGAAGATCATCAGTCGCTCCCGGAAGGAGAAACAGAAGTCCGAGAGGAAGATGTTGATCCCGATAATCTGGAACTTCAGCAGGCTTTACTTTCTTCCATTGATTCTTCCCGAAGAACGGCTCTGAGGTTTATTCAATATCCTGTCTTGAAAACCATTGAACAGAGGAGAGGAGGAGCATATTTACCAAAGATACGAAACCTCCTGAATACAACATCTTCTTTAACCTTCCTTTGCATCCAACAATATTATGAGCAAATTTTACTACCAAATAACGAATCCTCTCCTTTAACCGCGGCAGAAATCGAAGTGTTGCTTGCTAAAATGTATGCGACTTGGGAAAGCACTCAATTGGTAACAGCAGGAGGCTTAAATTGCTTCTATGATGATCAAGAGCAGAAATCTGTTCTATTACAGATTATTCGTTCGCCTGAATCATTTTTATACATTATTCCGGGAATGATTCGAGGCTTCACAAAGCAAGAAGCTTTCTTCACTGAGCTGATCGATTCATTGTTTGCAGACTCAATTTCTCTCTTCTACAATGAAGAAGGGAACGACTCGCCTAATTACCTAACTGTCGATGATATCTTACGCATTTTAGAGAATTTAGTAAGCTTATATGAGAAAAAGACACAAGTAAAGTCTGACGGAGCTCAAAGTAATATTCTTCTCCAACTTTATGATCAAATTCAAGAAAGTTTTGCCGAACTGACTGCTCGAGTTGTTTTTGTTCCAATCGAATGGTTTCTAAAATTAGGCAGTGATGAGCTGAGTTTATCTGATTCTTCCTCGTCCGAGCCATGGGGAAGTAAAATGGATCTAATTCTCCAACTCTTACTTTCTGCGATTACATACGACCTGGAAAAGGGAGTCAACAAGCTGTTAAGCGCAATGTTTGGCGAATTCAAAGACAATAATTCCGAAGAGAGGTGGAAGGAGGTCCTCAATCAGCAAAGCTTTGCGAAGACAATGATTCATTCGATTTATTCGTTTGCTCTTTCTTCTACTTCAAAGCAGAAGAATTTGGATCCAAAAACTTCCACGACGCAAAAGACAGCCTCAAAGGGACGTCATCGCCAAGAAAATTGGAAGATTGGGACGATTAGTGCTCTTTTACCTTTCACTATTCAACTGACAAACCATTTAGAAAGAATTTTTCAGGAAGCAATTACTTCAATTGAGAACTTCGAAAATGATCGTATCTTTAGCTCCCGCAATGAAGGTAAAAAGAATCCAAAAGCCATTTTAGAAGAATGGTACTTCTCGCATCTACCCAGCTTCAATAACTTCTTTAGTGATCTTCTCTGCTACTTGCATAAAATCCCGAAGAGATGGTTGGATTCCTCGTACTTCTTATATCTATCAAGTGTCAAGCTTTTGAACTACTCAGATTTACCTGTTTCGCATCTTCGCAAGTATTTAATGGACTGGGAATTGATTATATGGTCAACTGTTCCTGATCGGCTCCTATCGTTTCCTAACCCAATTAGTGACTCATTGCTATCAGTAAAGATTGCTGCTGCTTCTTCCCCTTCGGAAGAGGATTTTTCTGCGATTGCCCATCAATCTTTACAGCAATTTTTCATTCAATCGGAGTCTGGTCATTCCCTTGCGACCGCGTGGCAAAAGAGGGTGCAAGCACTAAATGAAGAATCTGTGGAAAGGCGCTTCGTCAAATTCCTTTTCGATCTTTACGAGAAAATGACTTTTTCTTCCTCCCATCAGATGAATAAGCATCCATCGACCACTACTATCGTTTCTGCGGCAACAATCCAAGCCGCTTCTCCAGAAGGATTAAGGATGATGGGTGATAGTTATATTGAAGGTGCGAGTGAAAATGGCGAAGTAAATGACGAGGAGTCACATGATGACGTGTTGGAAGACTTGAATCATCGCAAAAAATCAATTTTTATTTTTTTCATTCGACTCTTTTATCTCTCTACCGTGGGAGATAAGGTGGAAAAGGGAAATAAGGGATATTCATTACAACAAGCATCATTGACCTTGATGTCATTAGTGCTAACGTTTATTCTCCAAGAGATCGTACAAACTTCTGTTGATGTAGGGAATACTCGATTAGTAACTGTTGTGCACATTAGTCGATTGCAGGATGCACTCGGTTCTGTTCATCTGGATCATTTGCCCAAATTATTATCGCATGGTGAAGCAGAAGTTCTATTGTCTGATAAATTTTCTGAGGAAAAATCGATGGACCTTCTTCAGCGGTTAAAAGAATTTATCTGTGGAATGACAAAGTTTGCGTTTCAATTTGATGAACAGCAGGCTATAAACAGTCCTGCCTCCACCCCGTCAACGCACTTACTCTCAACTTGGAAAACTATAAATTCTTCGAACAACGAGTCAGGTCCGGATTTTAAACCAGTACTGTTTTTGTTGCTCCTGTTCTTTGATCATTATTCGGCTCAAATTATTAAAACTGGGTATCAATATCAATCTCAATGTTATAGTAAGCAGATTTCCTACCTACTATATTCTTGGATTATGAGAAAATGGCAACTTCCAGCTTCGATGAGGCGAAATTTCCATGAATTAAACGAAAAAGCACATATTCTCAATACTCTTTGTCGCAGAAATCGGATATTCAATATCAACTTCGGATACTCCTCGAAAATGATTATAATCCCTGATTCTGAGAAGTGGGTCTCCACAGTAGCCAATCTACCGCAATATTTATGGACGTTCATAAAAGAGTTGCAAGACCATCAAACCTCCCTGCAAACAAGTCAAAATACGCGAAATCTGTTGGAAGATATGAAATTATCCTTGAAAAAGAATGATTTGATAAGCTTAATGATGAATTTACGACCTTACTTGCGTATTATTGAGCAGCAAATTGATTTTATGAAGGGATGTTCTGTATTTGCTCAGTTTTCTTCCTCCTCTGAAATTGCGGCGATTCGTTCCCCTCTATTAAATTGGTGGCAAGACATTTTCCGACAAATTACTGTTGCGGTAAAGCATCATCCGTTCTTTTTTAAAGCAACTGATGCGAAGGACATGGCAAAGACAGAGAATATTGAGACTTTGTTTGATGAAAATCTTTATTGTTGCCGGTTAGTTTTGGAATCTTTAATATTATTTGAAGAGATCGTGAATTTTCCCTCTGATGCTTCGACCGATGCAATCAAATCCAGTACTCAGCACCAGCAGCAAGAGATTATTCTTCAACAAGAAGAACGTCGATTGTTCTCATCGATGACATCTTTAGTCTCATTCCTATTTAACAACCTTTCTTTCCACCATTCGAGTCTTCTCTCTCATTTCTGGCAATTAAAGGATATTGCAGTGCAGTATCTCCTCTGTAAGCGTTATTATCTCAATCAATCCAGTCCTCTCATTGCTTCGAACCTTTGCTCTCCTTCTGGCAATTTCACTGTCGCTTGTTGGATGTATTTCCCTCGCTGTGTACTCAAAGAATACCTTGCTAGAGCAGCAATGGCTCCGACTAAGAAAAAAGAAGATAAAAATCAGAATCAGCAGGATGAGGAGGATTCAGACAATTTAGAAAAGAAGGATCCTCCGAATCCTGAAGATGAAAATCACATTAGAATTCATTTATTCTCACGAATTCCAGAGAGTGGTGATATAAACATGATCGATTTAATTACGAAGAATCCTGCAGAAATAGATACCTACACGATCTCAGCAAATCTTCTTATCAATCGTCAGACTGAGGCCTGTGTCTTGGAAGTTTCTGCTGTTTCTTATGTATTTGATCGTAATGACCAGCGCGCAGCGAGCAATCCCTCAACCACGACCAACACTGCAGCTCGGAAGAAAGTCCTCCACAGATTGACTGTTGTCACCTCGCCCTTGACCTTTGACAAATGGATTAATGTATCGATCGAAGTGGTCCAAACTGTGGCAAATTCGAATTCCACAGCAGGAAAGTCGATTTCTACTGACCAAACATTTATCATCGTCTCAATTGATCGAAAAATTGAATCATTCGACCACATTGCAAGTGGGAAATGGCCATTACACGAAAATATGGTGATTGGAAAACTACCTCATAATGTCGGTGATTCGGTAGAGAGTGAATCAAGCGATTGGAATGAAATCTTTTGCGATACCAAACTTATTACTGTTGATCCTTTCGGTTTACATTCCACGTGTCCTGATGAAATTAAATCACGAAGTAATTACATTCGTAATTCCTCTCAACAGAAACATCACCACAATAGTAAAGAACTACAAGTGGCAGATTTTCTGTGGGCTCCTACAACTTCGATTTTAGCAGAATTTTCTCAGACAAGTTCAATCTCACTCCAACCCCAAAAGACTGCCTCGGATGTTGTTGTACCAAATCTTGCAGAATTTGAAGCTTTTTTATCGAGTAAAAAATTAGAGACTCAGACAACAGCTGCTTCAACTTCGAGCTCAGCAAAGACTCAAAGTTGGCTTTTCGCTTCCTTTTTACCAAGCGATGCGGCTTATATTGTCTCGACCCTCAGCAGCAGTGTGTCAACTTTCCTGGAGATCGTTACGCGCCATTACTCTTTACCAACGAAGTCATCGAGCTTACCTCTCTATCAGTATAAAAATATTATTCAGCTTTTCCAGTTCTTCCCAAAAGCGATTACTTTCGGTGACAAAGCCATTCAACGAAAGATTTTCCAGCTTTATAGAGTGTGTATTAAAAGGGCTCTACCACCTGAAACCTTTAGTGAGATTTTCGCTCTGTTAGAGGAAGAAAAGAAAACATCGATTGCCTTTTCTGATGATGAAGATGAAGACTTTAACGAGGGCGATGATGATTTAAATCTCCACGATGAAAATGTGGAAGAGTCTGTTGATTTAGAGTCAAGTTTCCATGATAGTAAAGAGAGTGAAGGAATTTCGAAAAGGCCAGCCCTCTCAAAGGCTGTGACTCCTGTCGTTGGTTCTACACGCAATTTAATGCAATTAAAGCATCAATACCAGCAGCAGCAGATGGCCTCTAGTAAGAACACTTCGAGTATGGTCCTCCTTTACCAGAAAAAATTGGTGAAACAAGTCCTTAACGGCTTGAAATGGTCGATTTCCTTCCTTTCCTCGATTATTAACCCATACTTCTTCTTCCAAATGAGCAATGCGCCTTTGAACTCAGAAACATCAAATTTGATGTCTTCTGTCCCTCTTACCATCAATGATGATATCAATCTCTTCCAATTACCTTGGCTTAGTGTTATTCCAATTTCTTCAACGAAACTTACGTCTTACCAAGAGTTATGGCGTAACTGGTGTCGTAGATTATATCTTCTTCGCATTTCAGTCGACTTTATTACGAATACTTTAGTTTGGACACAATCCTTCCTTTCAATTGACGAAAATGCATTTCTCCATGATATGTCAGGTTTATTTTCAACATACTTCCAGCAATTTTCACAAGATATTCCTCGACTATTGAAAGAGATCCTCTTACTGAACAATCATACGGTTACTGCATCGACTCAAACCATGTCCTTGTATGAAAAGATGGCTGTTGATATTTTGCTGTATTCTTGTAGTGGCGGGTGGTTTCCCACTGTCAACGATGGCAGCGAAGTGGTATTTAACCCTAGACGAGTTTATCTAACACGCAATCATCGAAGCCACGTCGACGATAGTATGTTTGTTAGTGAGGGAAAGGCCCGCATGGACGAATCACATTCCTCTAATGGTATTATCCAGATATTGCTTGAGCAGAAGGAAGGTGCATACGAAGTTTACGATTATCTCGACAAATTTACCAGCCTCCAAGGTATTGCGATGAATGAGTCTGTGGAGGGATTTCCAATCGTTGAAATAGATACAAACCATCCATCTTACCTGCCTTCTCACCCTGTAATTCTACCAACGAAGGAAGTGCAATTCATTCCGATCACTGAAATGACATTAGTCAAAGATTCTTCGAAAATTCAAGATGTTAAAGCGTTCACTTCATTCTTCCAAAATCCTCCAATTTCGTCATCATCAAATACCTCCTCCAATACACCGCATCCTTCAAGTGCCTTATTAGATCTCTTCAAATCGATCCTCTTATACTCGAAGCGAAATGATTTGAATGGTAATAATGGAGGATTAAGAGCTCAAAATGAGAACAAAGGTGGGGCCAATAGCGGAGCATCCACACTGCAAAGATCTCTTACGAAAGGGCCGAAAAGTAAAGCCTCCACGGGTACAAGTACACCAGCTGAGCTCATTTACGAAGACGAGAAGAGTAATTTCGGATCCGCACCATCTTCAAATCATGCGAACCAGCTTCATGCTGTTAATCAGTTGCTTCTCATGTTAGTGTCATTGAGAAGTTACGTCGTACAATTTACACAAGTTCCAAGCATCGATACCAGCAACAGCGTCAACCCCGAGGATACTTGGTCGTGGAAAACTATTGGTAGTATTCCGGTGAGCCAAATTATGAAAGACCTCTCAACAATTATTGCTATTGCTAGTTTGGATCCCGTTGAAGCAGCGGGAACAATCTTTGAAAGTAGTTCATTTAAAGGCGTTCAAGTGGATGTGCTGAGAAATCTTCTACGAGAAGGAGATATTAACTTTCTTGAGAAATTATCCACAAAATTATGGAAACAATTCAAAGCAGAGGATCAAGAAATATTCTTTCAACATTCAATTTTATCCATTGAAGCTCCATTGCAATTAGTCGCACTTCAAGGAGAAGTTACAATTTCCGGAACGAAAGTCAAAGCTTTGAGTCATTTCCCTTCAGTAAAGCTTCTTGGAGTTGGTTTAGAGAAGATGTCAGGGCGTTGGTTTTATGAGTGTATTCTTCTCTCTGATGGTTTAATGCAAATTGGTTGGGCTAACTCGCTCTTTAGATGTGATCCGATTTGCGGCCAAGGGGTTGGAGATCATGTACATTCTTGGGCCTTCGATGGCTTGAGAACGAAAAAATGGAACGTTTCATGTGATGCTTATGGTCGGCGGTGGCGACTCGGCGATATTGTCGGTGTTCTTGTGGATATGGATCTGATGGAAATGAAATTTTATTTGAACGGAGAAGATCTAGGAACAGCGTTTGAAGATTTTTCTGGTTACGAGTTGTTTCCAGCTCTGAGTTTGAATGTCCGCCAAAGCGTTCGTTTGAACTTTGGGCAGTTCAAGTTTATGTATCCTCCCAACCTTCTTGATGGAAAAGCTTTTAGACCTGTCATTCAAGCGATAGTTGATAAGAAAGGATCAGGGAATGTCTTGGGTAGTTCAGTTGGCATCGGAAAGTCAGGAAAATCAACTGTTGCGAGCACAGAGAATCTAGGCAGCTTGGCGGCCGATGAACAAACAAGAATGTCGATGATAATTGATGATTCGAAACCCAACACAGAAAATTCCTCTCCTGTGGTTGGGGCGAATGTTAATAATTCATCGTCAGCCGCTATTATAACTGGCAATATGACTGAAAGAGGAGGCGGTGGAAACGAGGTGAGACGCATCTTAATGCAAGCCAACAATATACGTTCCTCGATGGCCCAACCTTTGGGAGTGTCCAACACTACCAGTAGTGATTCTCCAGACCAACCAGCTCCTAACAGAGCAAACGAACAGGATGACAAGTCATTGATTGAGATGCCTCCATCTGAAGTCGGGGACGAAGATGGCAGTGAGCATAGAGACACTTATGACTCAGATGACGACATGGACAGACAGCAAACAGATCAAGATGATCCTAGATATGTGCTTAACCCTCGATGGGAAGAAGATTTAGAGGCAAGAATCCGCATGGAAGTGGAGGAAGGCGATGATTATGATATGGAAGAGGAGCAGCAAGATGATGAGGACGAGGATGAAGATGGAGATGATGGAGATGATGGAGAGCAAGATGATCGTGAGGAAGAAGAAGGAGAAGAGGATGAAGAAAATGCTCATATGATGGAGTTACGAAGACAAGCGATGATAGAGAGTTTAATTGGGATGGGATTTCCTGTTGATTGGGCATTGCGTGCCGCGGAGCAAGTAGATGTGGCAACCTCTGAATCTGCTGCTATTTCGTGGATTATTGAGCGAATGGAGTTGGAACAAAGCAAAATGAATGAAATGGAAGGCGATTCAAGGTAAATGATTGCTGTTCCCTTCATTTTCTGTTTTCTGATACCCATGTTAGTTCTAGAGGAGGAGAAGGTGAGGAATATGATGAAGCGGAAGGAATTGAATATTTTATGCAACGTCACGCTGCAGCTTTTGCTGGAGGCGGGGGCACTGGAGCAAATTCTCAACTAAATTCAGGTACAACAAGCTCGAGCGCCAATCGTGCTATGGCGGATGCAAGTACGATGATTACTCGACGTTTAGTTGCAGAACATATGGCGGAGCTTTTGGAGAACGCGAGTAACCTCGAAAATGCGATGAATTCCAGCAACAATATGGCTAATTGGAGCCCTGGTAGCCCTACAAGAGAAGAATCATTTGGTGGATCCGCTGCGGCATTAATGAACGCAGTGACGACAAATACAGCTTCTGGTCGAACTCTACTCAACCCAGCTGCTTTGGGACTTCTCATGAACAGTGATGCAGCTTATGCTGCCTTAATAACCGCAAAAATCAACGCAAAGAAAAGCAAGAACACTGTTGACACGATTAGCAATTCAGGTGGTGGGGACAATGCAACTTTAAAGGAAATTGAAGGCTTGGAGCTTGTATTTACCGAATCTGTCCCTTGGAATGATGAACCGTCATTCTTTCCCATTATGCCAGGTTTGTACACGGTGACTCATCGACATGACAGCGAAAAGCAAGAAGTTTTGACCCAAGTAAATGATTTAGATGTATTGGATATGCTTCCGATCATTGCCACCTGTCAGTTTGCTCTTTGTATTTATTATGCGAGAATGATCGTAATTCGCTTGATTGAGCTTTTCACACGAGAGATGAAAAAGCAGCGAGATCTTACGTTAGCTTTACAGCAACCTGGAGATTTATTACCTTCTTCGCTGTCCCTCACGAAGGAATTAGATCAATTTATTTCCTTGTTTAACGTGGTCTCGATGTATAAATTTCTGAAAAATTCCTTCCGTCATGCGATATTAACGAACTTCCAGTCCGATAGAATCTTTCCTTTCATGGCCCCGGCCACTTCTCAAGGAGATGTTTTTGATAAAGTTCCTCCCTTTTCTCCCTTTTTGCCGTATAATCGAATTCAGTTTATTCGAGTTCTGCGACAATTAGAGTTGCATTATTATCCCCAATGCCTCGGAACCATCGCAGTGGAAGATCCATCAACTGGCATCATTAATCATTTACAGAGTCTCATTCTTCTTCTGTCTAACCAAGCTATTGCCTACACTGAAGAAGTTTTGAAAGAGAAAGAACGTGTCAGTGAGACTAAATTAGAGAGCAATCAAAAAGAAAACCATCAAAGAGCTGATAGCAAAGAGCGCGAAGATGCAGTCAATAATTCTTCGATCTCTTCTTCACTCAGTGGACTGCAGGATCGCATATTACAACGAGTTGGAATGATTTCTCCGCCACCTTCTTTGATGAATCCAACGAATCTTCTCGGTTCCGTTCCACCTTTGACTGGAGAACTTTGCAATTCCTTTCTGACTACTCTGATTGAAAATTGCATTGCTAATCTTGAGAGAGCAGCGATGACGATGAAATTCGATTCATTCGATTGGATTGCAGGTTCTTTGGAGAAGAATCCTCAAGTGCTTTATAACGAGCAATATCAACATAAAGACGAATCTCTCAACGCAGAAGAAGAATCTTCCTCTACTTTTCCCCAAGTTCTCTTCTCCTTTTGGTGCTTGAAATTTCTGTTGTCGATCGCACTGCAATATAAGATCCAGGAAAATCATAAATTCCTCGCTTCCAATAGAGAAGTTGCTTCATCTCCGACAAAGAAACGGAAAGTAGACTCTAAAGGTGATGGAGATAATCTTCTTCCGCAATATATGTCGGATGAGAATATTTTTACGAAGAATAGTGCTTTCTTCAAGCTAACAACACCTGAAGCGCTGACAAGGATATTAAAGATATCCTCCACACAAAACGATTCCTTGCGATACTGTCTATATGACCTTGCCGCGACCATTTTATCGATTGTGAATACACAATTACAAATGACGTTAATGAAAGACATTCAATATCGATTTATTCAGTCCTCTCCTCTAACGCAAATTACTGCTGCGGAATATTATGTCTCGGTAGCGAAAGAAAAGCGATTATTACAGTCATTTGGCCAAAGGATTAAACTAGAAAGCTTTGATAAGCAATTGTTTACTCGATACACTCGATGTATTGGCAGTTTCTTATTTCAGTGGTATTATTTAAGACGCCAACTCAATCTCAATACTTTCTCTTATATGACAGAGTTTAAGCTGTCAAATCTTTCCCCATTCCACCTGACGGAGCTTGGCTCTGATCAGCGCTCAAATGAACGCGATGAGGAAGATGAAACTCGAGACGACGGGCGATTTTTACGTGTTATTCAAGTCTCAACATCAAGTGTGACAGTAGCTTGGAGCTTAGCGAAAACTTTAGAGGAGTTAGCTGCTCTGCAGCGACAAATTAGTGGTGTGGAACAGTCAGAGCAAGAAGATGACACGCCGATGCTATACGGTTACAATCTTTACATCACTGGTTTATCTTACCTCGGAATGGAAACTCCTATGCTTGTTTTATCTAATGTGGAATATAAAGGACAGTTCCGTGTCGACGATCTCGAGCCTGATACACTCTATAAGATTAGTATAAAATGTGATGAAAAGAAGCAGAGAATGAAAGAGAAAAAGAGGCGAAGGAGGAAGCAGCTACGCAGTAAGTTTGCCGACCATCAATTAAGGGGAGAAGAAGAAGATGAATATGATGAAGAAGATGAGGAGGACGAAGATGATGAAGAGGACTCAGAAGAGGAAGAGGATGACGAAAGGGATTCATTAAGATCCCCATATCAACCATTCCGCTCACCATCTGATAAGACTTTAAGTGTTGTTGTTGCAACAGAGAGTGACACAACCTTTGGTTTCAGTGCCGATTCAGTCTCATCGAATGTAGTTATTAATTCCTCCAATCCTCTGACTCTTCGAAATGTTGCCAATAAAAAATGGTCCACGGCTCGCGCGAATGTTCGGATGACTTCAGGCATTCATCGATGGGATGTCCACATCGATCGCTGCATCTCAAAGAATATTTTCGTTGGAGTAGCAACACGTGAGGCAAGACTGGACAACTATGTTGGGTGCGATGCTTACGGCTGGGCATTTCTCGCTAATAAGGCAGTTTGGCATGGAAAAGCGAAATTAAAGAATTATGGCGAACTATTCCGCACAGGAGACACCGTTACAGTCATATTAGACTTAGAGAATGGCACTCTTTCCTATTGTCTTAACGATAGACCTCTAGGTGTTGCAATTGATGGATTGGTTGGTCCGCTATACCCTGCCTTCTCTCTTTATAATGAAGATGATCAATTGACGATTGCGCAAGTGAGATCAACTTCCGACCATCCTTCTTTTGGATCTTTTGCAGCCGAGAATATTCTTGATCGCATGGAAGCTGTCAGATCGGTAATGCAGTATTTTTCGTTTTGTCATCATCGAACGATGGCAGAGTACAGGATCCAACCATTTGTTGATCAGCTTCGTGATTCAGGTCGTAAATTTGAGAGAAATGAGTCTTCCCGAAGAGTTGACGAAAGTGGAAGATCAACTAAAGCCTCGAGCGTGGCGTCTCCCACGCCCTCGATGAAGGTAGCGAATTTGAACACATCAGCAGAAGGAAAGGAAGATCTCACTCCCACAACCAAGAAAGCAGTTCAACTCCAGCAAGAGCTTCGACAGATACAGAAGCAATATTCCAATCTTAGTGTTGAGGATGACAGTCCTTTCCCGACAGGTACCTCCCCAACAGAATTAGAGTACGACCCAACTTCAAACGAAGTTAGAAATAACAAAGGTGAAAGTGAGGTTGAAGGAGAAGAATCCGAAGGAGATGCATCAAGACTTCAGCTTCTTCAACAATACAGCAGCAAGTTTACCATCTTCTCAGAAGAGTTGATCCATGAACTCTTCTTACGCTATCAGAATTGGATTTCTAACATCGGAGTACGCACAGTCTATGCTCAGAACAACATTTATTGCATTCAAATGTCAAATGAATTAATCCTAAGCTTTACACAGAAACTCTGTCAGCTTAGAGACCTTGTCATCATCGAGAAGCGTGTAGCGAGGGTTATTGGTGTTGGTGCTTGTAAGTTGTGGTTCCGTGCAGAGATAGACGGAGAACTGATTGCAATTACTCAAGATACTTTCATACAAATGATGGAAAAGCGTTTGATTGAAACAAAATCGACAGCAGAGGATATTGTGGCACCATCAATTGCGATTAGTTCATCGATCATCTTTGATGGTCTTTGCTCGGACTATCACAATATCACCTCCATCGTGCCAGCTTCTGCCTTCTCCTTTGATAACAAGAAAGTTCAAATCTTATCGGATGTTAAGCCTTTAACTCTCGAGGATATGAAGTCTCTGCTCTTCCAAAGCATGAATGATTGGTCAAAGGAGGACGATGAGAGTTTGCATTATTTGATATCACTTTTTGCTCGAAGAATGCAATCACCTTCAAACAATGGGACAGAAAAGACAGACGCAAGTCAAAGGAGCGATTATTTTAGCTTCTCTTATCTGGAATTGTATTACTTCCTCTTCTCTTTCAGGGAGGAAGTCGTCGAACCCACACAAAAGACTGTCCTCATCTCTTCTCTCCCTCGTCCGATGCGCTCATTAATGAAGTTCTTTACTCAGCACTCTTTAGAGGCGATGTTATTACGTATTCTACTTTTCCATGTACTCAATGATTTAATATTACCTTTGCAGTCGTTTATCCTGCCTTACTCGAATAGCGATGGATTTACTATCGAAAATGACTGGTTAGTGCCCCAATACAGCACAAATTATCCTGTGCAAACGTCAGAAGTCGCTTTAAATCATCCGTCAGCAGCATTGAAGTCTTTACGATCATTTTTGTATCCATCAACGAAGGAACAGATGGCAGTCTCCTTCTTCTATCAATATAGTGCGAAAATGAAAGAAATGATGAAAGCGTTTTATTCGTTTTACTCTGCGTTGTCTTATACCACACTGATCTCCTCAGCCTCTGAAGCACCTGTCGCGCCTGTCGCAAACTCCGCGAAAAGGCTAAATCCGATTGAGAAGATGAAGTATGGCGCACACAGTGCAGATCAAAGTCGAAATCGAACGATTGTCAACTCTCCTCTCACAGTTCAATCGTCGCCTGCTTTCAATTATCCATCCCATCTGCACACAATTGGACCTGCCGGAATGCCTGAAGCCTTCAGTAATAATCGAGTTTCTCCCACTACACTGTACTCGAACACTGCACCAACTTCTTTCTTTCAGCGAGGAAACACAGAGACCAGCATGAACAGTTTCATCTCGAACAATGTCAACACAATATCAGAGGAGATCACTCATGTCAACAGTCGTCAGCCAACAAAAACCAATCTCCTTGCCTCAGCTATTCCAGCAACTTCGTTGAACACTGCAGCGAGTTTAAACTCGAATCAGAGTATAGCTCCTCTATTAGACTTGCCACTCATGAAGGACAATCAGTTTATCTTCTATGTGGAGACTACGTCAGCCTTCTATTCTTACTTACAACAACTCGCCCGTGAGAAAGGAAGTGCGCTAGAAACAGGACAAACTACGAAACGCAGAGAGTGGCAACTGATCAATTGGCTGCAAACTTCTTACCTCGGACAGCTTTTACAATACTTCGAGCTTCTTCAGATGAAATTCACACAAGAGACACTGATGCACTATCACCCTACAGTGACTTACAAAGCTCTGCACACTATTAGTTCGTTAAGTCATATCACGCCAAACCATCCTCCTAACAGTGGAAATAACAACAAAGATGCTCAAAACAACTCCATGCATCCTAATGGCAATAAAAAGGATGGAAACACGAACCCAAACAATCTCAACAACAAAGACAGTCGTCGAGACTTTAGCTTATGGGAATATTGCTTTCGCTATCATTATATGAACTTTCTTCCCGCTTCTTCATCCTCTACTCCTCGCCCTGCACCTTCGAAGAAGTTGAAGGCCCTGCCAATGGTGATTCGCTGTCTGCCACAGCTCGATCAAACAAATCAATACAATGTATCCCCTGATGAAGGGACGGGCAATGAAAGATTGTTGATTTATTTGCAACAACTCGAACAACATCCTTCACTGATCTCAGAGGATACTGTTTTCCAAGTCTTCTTACAAGAAGCCAGTGACCAGGTAAGATTATCATGCTCGAATTCTGTTAGATGACTTCTAATTATTGCTTCACTGTTTGAAGGTTCAAGTTCTCATCGATCTCCTCTATCACCATTGTGATGGTCGCAGTGGTAATGAAGAAGAAATCAGTATTGACGATTTAACTTCTTGTGAAAAGGAAATCTTAAATCAATGTTCAGTGAGTGAGATCAGTATTATACTTCATATCTTCCATGCTCTCGGTAAGAACCTTCTTATACTCGCTAGCCTGACACTAATCCTGTGATTTTTGATCTCTGTAGGAGTATTGTTAGGGCTTGGTCTGAGGAATGGATCCACACCTATCATTCGCTTCCCTGCTCTCGTCTATTCAATACTTGCGAACGAAGATTTCGAGAAAACGTCGCCGTTCTTTCCTTCTGCTCTCTCCCTCCTGGTACAATCGTCATCAACAAAGGCAGGGAAGGAGAAATCTTTCTCTCAGGAGTATAACGAATATCAATCTCAGATGAAGACTCAAACATCTTCTCTGAAAATATTGCATTCCATCGCTCTCGTCATTCGATTTGGGATTTGTTCGATCTTTCCAGAGGTTCTCTTCGATCTCTGGACGAAAGAAAACATCCGATCCTTCCTCTCTGGCAACTCTCAGCTGAATTGCTCACCGTTCCCTTCTTCATCGTCCTCCTCAACAGCAGTTTCTATCTCTGTTGATCGACTCATCCAACTCACCTCATATGATGTCAGTCAGAGCAATTATCTCGATCGATCTATTCATGTAAGTGAGACTCTTTCTTCGATCTATTTATCTAATTTATTCCTACTGTTATTCGATTGATTTTAGTACTTCTGGATGAGTCTCTACGAGCTATCCGAGAGACAATATCAACTCTTCTTACAATATCTATACGCAGCAGCGGTTGATGAGTATTACCAAACAATTACAAATTCATCACAGGATACAGTAAATCGACCACCGATTCTTCAGGACTGGAAGAGAGATTTGTTTTTCTCCTCAATCAATTCAACAACAGCCGCTCATCGGGAATTACAGCGAATCAGAATCGTACCAAAGAATATAACCCTGCAAGATCTCGATGTCTCAGTATCAGCATCCCTTGCCACGACTTATCTCTCGTCTGACGACTATCCAATTACAGTAGATGCGAAGGAGAGAACGATTGTCTTACCACACTACTCCTCCTTAGATATCACAGTAACTCGTATGCAACAGCTGATGAATGTTATCGAGAGATCTCTAATTGGATCAGTTTTTCCTAGCAAATGAATCTGTAGTATTTTAATAGGCTTTAATAGTGATAGAAGAAATTTGTTAAAAATTAATAAAAATTAATTAGCTAAACAAAGAAACACTGCGACAGAAAAACATATATAATTTTTAAATGTTAAGTAAGAAGAACAGCCTTTTAGTAGGCTTTATATTCCTCAGTTTAAGCCCCTCCACATCGTCAAGGTCCTATAGTGTAGCGGTTATCACTCGGGACTTTGAATCCCGCACCGGGGGTTCGAATCCCCCTAGGACCTAATCTTTTGCCCACCCACCCAACTCTATTCCCTTATTTTACATCATACCAATGATATGCATATCTTTATCGCTCTCAGTTCAGAGTCTTTTGAGATGAAAGGATTCATAAGATCAACTGTGTTCAAGCGAAATGCTCCCTTTTGCTCTTTTAGGTTTCGTGCATTTAGTAATTCTGATGATTTAATCAATGCTCGAAGTGCGATATTCTTTGACCCAGCAAAACCTTTTAAACAGTTGGAGAAGGGAAACACTTTGAGACCAGGCCTTCCTTCACACGGACACGTCCTTTCCGCTTATGCTATTTACGAATTTGAAAATTCTGTGTATAACTACAATAAAATTGGTGAATTCTCCTTACATCTCTGTGCAGGAGAGACACAATACCCCAACAACAGTGACACCTCCAACTCACACAGTCTATTGGTTCTCCCAGAAGGAATCTTCCTTCATTCCATTCAAAGGACCGATATCCCTATAATATATAAACTATTGAGTAACCAGGAGTTTATCACAGAGAGTAAGCTGCAGCAGCTACGAGTGCTGTGTCCTCACATAGAAGCTAAGAGAGTCGAGAAAGATCACCACATCGTCATCCTCAACGTCAATGATCATTACTTTAACATCTCTCAAGCACAGGAGACCATTACGTGGTTCAAGGAGGAATTAAAGGCGTCAGATAGAGACTCTGTCTCGTACGTCATCACGAAGGATTTTGAGAACCCTAACGATCGTCAGAGCATCCAACTCTATCTATTCCCTCAGCGAGATTCCTTTAATGGCGTGCTGACAAAGCAACAGGTATCAGGGATTGTTCAGAAGAGCTTCCGATGACATGAGTGACTTCAGTCTAAGTTTCTCGCCGGTGTGTATGGAGGTCGATGCTTTGGATAGTTTTGTTGAGGATGAGATTCTCTTGTTTTTGTTTGCTGATATAACATAATAATCATCAGATGCTACTTGTTTTCATTCTTATAGATAGTATTACAAAATCTCAACCCAACTAAAGCAGTAGGGGCTAACTGGATAGCGACTTAGTTTCATGGGAGAAGTGAGTGAAAATTCCAGCGTTGGAGAGTCTTTTACGGGCGTTTGAAAAGATTTGATTTAAGATTTTTCACATTCTGTCAAAAACTTTGCAATCAATAATACGATCTCATCTCTTAGCGCAGAAACCAAAGAGGATGAAACATTAACAAGTTCAATCTGCAGATTTCTGGTTTTGTTATTGTTGATAGTGGGCAATTCCAGAGGTAAATATCAGTCTCGTCAGCGTTTAACCAAGGGTTTCGAGGCGGCCCCACTTGAAAATTTATCCTCCTTTAAATAAAAAGGTGAATGCACCCACAGAAAGAGGTTTTGTCTCAAATCGTTTTCTTTCAATAACTTTTGATCCAGATAATATTATCAAATAATCAATTATGTATGATTCAGTATCTAACCAAGATCATATGACTGAAAAAATAATTCTATTGATTTTTAATCGAGTAATCATTAAAACTTCATGAAAAAGCAAGAAAGTTTAAAGACCTATAACTTTATGCAGATTACTCTGTTTCACACGAAACAAAATTTTTCTGAAAGAAAATGTAGAGTTGCCTTCCTAGTAAGAATCGATTTGAGTTATTACAGGTAATGGTGATGATATTACACTTTCAAAAAAAGAAGGTTTTTCATGCAAATTATCATTTGGTGGCAAGAATAGTTGATCATCAGTTCGATATGACACATCTTTTTTGTACCCAAACTGGTCAAATAGTAAAGTCTTTTGCCTCATAAATGCGAAAAAATACATTTTGGACCTCTTACATTTTCAGCAGCAAAAAGATACTGGCGTAAAAATAAAATAAAATAAAATACTATGGTGTGATGTTAATTTTTCAAAAATTCAATTTTGAGAAAACTTGGTTTTTCTAAAGTCCCTTTTAACGAGATCCCTCAATCAAAAATAAATAATCTTCTCCTTCTTCTTCTTCTTCTAATTCCTTCAAGAACAATGCGTTTTCTGCTTAAATGGATTCGATTGATTCTCGTCTTTCTTTTTGATACAGTTACTGATTTTGTGACATTTCAACCGAAATTTACAGTTGAGGCAAGGGATTGTCCTTTTTTCCATATCGCCGAGCAACGCCCCTCAACCACTTTGATCGATGTTGATCGGGTTGTTACTGAAGCTAATGATCATATTGCAACGTGGTTTCCCCAAAGTGTTAAGGTTCCCCCTCTCATTTATTCCAGACTCTCTCGCGGAGGGAAAACTACGTTTCTCCTTTCTCTTTACAATCATTTAAGAACAGCAGGACAGTATGCAGTTATTTCCATTTCATTTAATGGAGGAATAAAAAATTACTTTAAACCTGGAGATTCTGCTAAGACTAAATTACTCAGAGCAATTGCGTCCAGGTTTTTTAAGGATCCTGACGCCAATGAAATTTGGGACGTCAGCGAAGATCAATTATTAACTCATATTGAAACAACTCGAAATGGCCTACCTGTTATTCTACTTATTGATGAACTTAACGAGTTACGTTCCCCGTTAGATTTTGAGACAACTGATTTTCTTATAAGAAATTTCCTAGATAAACGAGATCGCATGCTCGTCTTTACGACGCATGTACCAATGGGAGCTGGTGAATTAACTCATTTAATGGAAGGAATTAGTGCTCGTGATATAGTGGTTCTTTCTCCTCCAAGATGTTTCAACCTGCAAACCATTCAAACTATTGATAGGTGCGATCATGTCACTCCTGCAGAAATTTCACTTTATGGAGGCATTCCGAGCTTGATTTATGCAGTAAAGAATCTTCAATACACACCAATTGGGCGATTTAATGATGTGAACTACTCTTTTTCACCTGAAGAAGAGGCAGAAATCATCCCAGCGTTTGTGGATTGTGTGCTAACGGGAAATCGTCACCCTTGTTTAGCTCCATTTGAAAGATTCGCGACAGAAGAAGCTGATCGTAAAATCAGATTTCCTTTAATTTATATTGGTTGCATCTGCTCTTTGTTTGCTCACCTCCGAGATTATTTTGCAGTTCCATCCACTTCGTTATTAAATACTTACGCTAGTGAAGTTGGATCAGGAAAAGATTGGGAATGCATCATTGAAATTTGTATCCTATTTCATGCATTGCAATGGAAGTATTGGAATGTATCAGGTCCTTTAAAAATTGCAATGGGCGAACCAATTCATGACAGAAACGATGTTGAATTTGGTCGTTTCGTAATAGGTGCACAAATCACAACCCCTCAAGACGCGCAACGGCATATTTTTCAACAACTTGATAGAAAGAGGCCTGGATGTTATTTGTTCGTCTTTCAACTTGCCTGTTTCTCAGTTTACGATGGCTTTATTTGCCTTAAGCGTGCTGACAATTCCATTGTAATCTTCGCTTATCAAGCGAAGCTTGGAAATGAAATACCAGCTCCTCCAACAGAAATTCTAAATTGGATTCAAATTGGGTTTCTTCTTCGAGGAAGGCCTGTTGAAACACCTCGAGCGCGTGGATATTGGTACCAATATTCTCGAGAGAACATGGAAGAGTTTTTAGGTTATTCCTTGAAGAATTTACTTCCACTCCACTGGGGGCAACAAGATATTGATATGTGAAACAAAAGAAATCAAAGTCAGAAAATTCTAATAGGTTTTCACGTTCTTCTATGTTTTAAAATTTGAATCGAGCTCTTACGAGTTCAGGCCTCCTTCACACGAACATCTCTCTGCTTATGCTATTTATCATTAGCGGCAACAACGGTTGGTGCTTGGGAGAGAACTGTCGACGAGATCAAGCAGAGGAGACGATAGTTTGAAGGAGGAGTTAAAGGGTGTCATCATCATATCACAAAGAATTTCTTCAACAGTTTTTCACTGATTATTCAGAAGAGCTTCCACATGAGCGTGACGTCAGTCTAACATGGAGTAGCTCATGTGTGTAGATAGATCTATCAGATTTCTCTTGTCTTTTGTTTCCTAAGAACATAATAATCGTAATCATCATCAGAAAAAGAAGAGGGATGTTGCGTTATTTCTTTTGATTCTTATAGATATTATAACAATGAATGTGAAACCATTGAAACCACTGACATCATATGTTATTTAGTTTTATTCACACTCATAGTTCTTCCTTCAACGCCTCTTCATCCTCCTTATCAGCAACTACTTCTTTGTCCGTCTGACGCACAGTGATGTCATCTTCTGACGTGTGTTGGGTCTGTTGAGGATGACTATCACCCTCATCTACTTCCTCTGTTTCGATCTTTTGAAGAATGTCTTCCATCTGAGTGACGAGGTCGTCTAACGTGGACTGCACTCGCTCTATCTCAGCATCTATCTCCTCCTCTTCCTTCCCAGACTCCACATCAAACTCAACTTCTACAAACACGTCAGCACTCTCAGACTCCTCGATCACCTCAACAAGCACTTCCTCTAACTCCTCCTCAATCGCTGCTGCGAGCTTCTCCACTAGCTCTTCTTCATCAGCGATAGTAGTTTGCACTTCCTCCAAGACCACGTCTTCGTCCTCTCTATCATCAGAGTAGACAGTAGGAGTATCTTGATTATTGAGAGTCTGTGATTGTGATTCATTAACTACTCCCACTGTCTCTTCCTCAATCTCAACCTCAACCTGACTCTCAGTGTTAGAAGAGCTGACGTCTTGTCTCTCTCGATTGCGATCGATATTAAGGAACTCTGACTCTTTCTTCTGTCTTTCTCTCTCAAACATCTGTTGAACGAAGGCTCTCACCTCCTCCTTCGCCTCATCGTCATAGAGCATCTCATCAGGGTCTATTGGCAGTTTCTGCACCTCCTCCTCATCATGCACTTCTTCATGAGGCTCTCCCTGCACGCCGAACTGTCTCTTCCTCTCCTCTGCCTCTCGTTGTCGACTTTGCTCGTAGTTTGTAGTGGGAGGAGGAGGAAAGGAGGACGAGGAGGAAGGTCTAGATGATGTTTTGGTCTTGGTCTGAGCGTTGTCAGAGCCATCAGAGAGAGTAGCTGGATCATAGAAAGGTGTGAGGACGATAGAGGTGATCTAATCAATCATAACACGTTATCGTTAAGGTTAATAGATTCTTGTAGAGGGGATTATACTTACGTTCTCCTTCACTGGTGCGAATCCTGGTAGAGCACAGAGAGCTGTGAGTTCCACCTACACGTCAGAACATCCGTCAGACAGGGAGAAGAAGACAACAGAGACAGTCACTCACCTTCATGCGATATCTACAAGTACTATCCTCTCTGATCTGTAAGATGACGTTGTTCACACCACAATACATCTCAATCACAATGCTGCGGTTGAGTTGCTGGAGGTCGCAGGCTGTGCCGTCAGAGAACTCTAATGCCAGGTGATTGGGCTTGTGATGCGCGTTACTGCTCTGTCTGAAGAGAGGTGAGACGAGGCCAAACGATCTCACCATCTCTCTTTCCTTAGAGTATAGATCTTCCTCTGCACCTCCTTCCTCCTTCGATGATGACGTAGGAGCGGTGGTGAAGACCTTATCCTGCGTCATGGCGACGAGAGCCTCTTCGTCTTGATAAATGGGGAAGTTAGGGAGACCAAGAATGTATTGATTTGCTAATACTTGCTTCTGAACGACATTACCCTCAGCGGTGACGGCTTGTTCTAGGTTGAATCGCACTTGTCTCACTCCCTTGTTAAAGCATAGTTCGTATGTCCACCACTCCTCCTGCTTCGCGAGACAGGTCGTGTTAATCTGTTTCATCACATCAGAGAAGCGTGGATGACGAGATTTCGTATCTTGATTCACACTAGTCTTTGGCTTCAAGCAGAGCAGAGGACTGCAGACAGTCGCTTGATAGGCGCAGAGCTCCGGCTCAGTGATGCGATTGAGCACCGCGAGAGGAAAGGAAGAATGTGTTTGATCGAAGGAAGTGTAAGCCTCAGAAGGGATAGCGTTAGGAATACCTTCACCGTCACAGCATTGCACATGAACCTCCACTGATCGCAGCTGATTGTTCTCGTGGCAAATCTGACCGCCTTGGAAGTAATCCACAATCTTAATAATAGGTGCGTTATTCGCATTTTTATCATCAGTTGTCAGCTCTTTGCCGTCAGAAGGAGCGGGGGAAGAGGAGGAAGAGGAAGAAGAAGAGGATTCTGCTGAGCGATCTCTCACGACAACTGTTCGCACATACTTGCCTAGACTCCAATCAGGTGCCTTGATGATCCTTCGACCTTCTTGTTCCAGGTGAAATTGACTGAATTCCCTTCGATGACACCATTCATAGTTCCAGTACTCGATGGGCAGCACAGAACAAATTCCTTCAAATCTCGCTGCTAGTTTCTCTTCATCATAGAGGAAGGAGTACTGAGACTTGAAATCAACGGAATCAGCGCTCTTCATCTTCGCAGAGAAAGGAACACCTTCGAGATTTCGAATAAAGATCTCATTGTTTGGAAGGTTATCAAAGGCCTTTGGGATTGTTTCTCCAATAATATCTAATTGTAAATTATCACGTAAATGACTGAGAATCTCAAAAGATCTTTCTTGTAAACTATCATCCCATGGATAGACACTTAGAGAACTTGGAAGGACAGTGACCAAAGAAAACCAGAAGAAAACCAATTCAATCATTGTCTCTCTTTAGTCTTCTATGATGATGGCAAATAGGCATGGCGCCAAATTACAAAAATTACAACTAATGCAATAATTTACGTTACAGACAGTAGGAAAGATATCAATCATATATTATTGGAGAAGATGAGTGAGATTATTACTAGTATTACTTCAAAACCTGATTGGAAGACGAAGATTAATGATGCTTCCATTGTTAGTACCTGGAAACAAGAACTTCGACAGCAAGGAGTCCCAGATATAATTCTTGAAGGTGTCATTGAACTGCTAAAGAAGTCAACAACATTCACTGAGTATGAAGGAGAAGATGAGTATGATTGGCACCTTGAGTTGGGTGCTGATTGTGATGATATTTGGACAGGATGCAAGGGTTGTCAGTGTATAATTTGTGCTGGTGAAGAACACCTCGCGCAAAGCCTTGAAGATTATGAGGAAGAAGATGAAGAATATCGTGATATTCAAAAACAATTAAAGAAATTTGCAAAAGTTAGATGCAAATGTCGAAACAAATGGATAGATGATAACTTGAACTTCCTTCGTGCTTATCTCTATAATCGAAATAAACTAGTGACGTCAGATCTCAAAAGACGCTTCATCGATCATGTCAATGACTTCGAGAGTCGCAAGGGTGAGAAGGATTATCATCCAGGCTCCAATGATCAGATGCTAGACATCATCCACCCTGCGATGTATTGTTATGTGAAAGGAGTGACAGCAGTGACGAATGGAGGAGAAGGATTGGTGGAGCGATCGTCTTTGTTCCAATGGATTCCATCAGAGTTCTCTGTTATTCGAGATCCTGACACCAACCATCCCATCCGCACTGAGATAAGATCCTACATCAACAATCTCGATCGCAATGACCCTCGCAACGCTGACCTGTATCAAGACATCTCCGACATCTTTACAAGCATGGTTCCAGGGTTTGAGAAAGTGTTGAATACTCTGAAAGAGAAGGATCGCATTACAGCTTTGAAAGGTAAAGAGGAGCCAGCAGAGATCAAGCTAGGAGATTGTCAGGTGATTGTGAAGATCGCATCGGCTCAAGTGAATGAAGAGAAGCCAGTGTTTGATGAAGGGTCATGGCACTTGGAGGGAGTGGAGTCAGAGAAGATCATCGCGACAGGTATCTATTACTATGATATGAAGAATGTGAAAGACACGTACCTTCGCTTTCGCACTACTCTTGGTGGGAATATTCATAATTTGAATTACCCTCAGAACTGTCATGAGTATGTTCGTTTGCACTATGGTCTCAACCTTCGATATGTCTTTGGCAGGAGTGCTGATACTACCATCAGGTTGGGTCGTATCCCAACAATGGAAAATATGTGCTTGTTCTTCCCTAACTTCCTTCAACATTGTGTGTCGAAGCTTGAGCTCAGTCCAGGTGCTACTGAAGGTCATCGAAGCATCTTGGTGTTCTTCTTGGTCAATCCCTTTGAGAAAGCCATCTCCACCGCACATATTCCGACTCCCCAGCAGCAGGTGATGTCATTGGGAGATGCGAAGTTGTATCGAGAGCTGTTGATGTTTGAGAGAAAGTATGAGTATGGAGAACAGACTAAGTTCCATAAGCGAGGGATTTCATTGTGTGAGCATTAGAAACGGTATGAAGCTCTTAGTTAGGGAATTTACGTTTCGTTTCGTTTTCGCTTGTTTCAAACGAAGTCAACTTTATTTATGTTATCTCTAAATGAATGGTTAGGTATTTTAAAATTAATTCATGAGAAATTCTATTGAGAAAGGTATGGTGTCAAATAACAAAATCAAGGCTTAACCTATCTTAACCAGAGTAGCGCTGTCATTCGATACAACATCTCTCACCACAAATAAACAACACACACACAAGACCCACAATACAATACAATACGATACCACGAATAAATCACAAATTAATTCAAATCAAATCAAATATATATATTTAAAATACTACTAGAATATTAGATGATGCCTTGAACATTGAAGAGAATAATATCAACAATTGGTTGATGGATTGAGAATTAGGTAAGATATAATAATCCATTGAGTGTTTGTTGTATTGCTGTATTGTTGTATTGTTGTATTGTTGTATTGTTGTATTGTTGTTGTGTTTTCTATGATGGATGAAGAGACTTCAACCAAATCACCATCTTTCGACTGATGATGAATTTTCATTAATTGACGACAGAATGGTCCCAACATTCTGACATCATAGATTTCCTCACTTTCTTCCCTCTCACTGTGTTAGTTATTTTGGTCTAATTCTCTCCTCCACTTTAGATGAATTGAAATTGTACGAGATACAAAGGACAACTGATGTCTGCTGAAAAATGAAAGGCATGGAGCTTAACAAATTTGTGAAAGTCGATTTCTTCGCAACCTGGAGCAGAGGGAGAAATGTCGGTTAGAAGGAGATGTGTGATTCGGAGCCTCCCTTGCAAATATTGTCAAACCACTGGTTAAACGATCAGTCTGCAATGAGCCACCGTAGGGGCTATCAGAAGCTTTAACTTTCCGGTCAACTGTCGGTCTCAGCTTTTCTTGACATGTTTTGCGTATTTTTACACGCTTATTCATTCTTAGTTATCCGCGGTTAAAGTATAGGTGAAATATTTCCTGTACACAGCGGTTTAACAGATTGTAGTTGAATTTACTACTTTATTCATACGTATTTTAAACATAATACATGTTTCTACCCCTCACTGTTTCTCAAAATCTTTCCACGAACAACAACGAAAGAAATGATAAATCCTTCGCGTTCTAGTTAAAAGTGAAGAGGGATCCTCGACCGTAGAAGACATAACACATACAAAAAGTCCTTCATTGATGCAATATATGCATATATGCATAGTGAAAGAAAGCACTCTTTCAAAAAGCGTTTTTTCTCAGACTCAATAATCGCTGTCCATCAATCCATCCATCAACCAAACTCCTCTATATATATATACCTTACTACCCCTCACAAGACACGATGGAAGGTAAGATTAAATGCATAGCCCTTCGATTTATGTCATCATTAACGCGAACTTCTCTTGGCTTCATTTCTTTTAGAATCGAAGAAAGAGAAGAAAGCGAAGAAAGACAAGAAAAACTCATCTTCCACTGATGCAGTTGTTTCAAACAATCACTCCAACTCTCACCATGAAGGTGGAGATGCCATTCAGCCTGAGAAAGTAACACCAAAAATCGATACGAGCAAGTAAGATCATCAGAATTGCCCGTGTACTTCTCCTCTAACTTGATTGATCAGATGGCCATTGCTCTTGAAGAACTACGACCAGTTACATGTTCGCACTGCCCATTACACTCCTCTTACCAATGGATCTTCTCCTTTAAAGCGCACTTTACAGGAGTATATGCACTACGGTGTCATCAACCTAGACAAGCCTGCCAACCCTTCCTCTCACGAGGTTGTTGCTTGGATCAAACGCATGCTTCGTGTTGAGAAGACTGGTCACAGTGGAACCTTAGATCCTAAAGTCACTGGTTGTCTTATTGTCTGCATTGACCGTGCCACTCGTTTGGTGAAGGCTCAACAATCTGCTGGTAAAGAGTACGTTGGTATCGTTCGCTTACACAGCGCGATCGAGAGCGAGACTAAGCTCTACAAGGCCGTCGAGACTCTTACTGGAGCTCTTTTCCAACGTCCACCTTTAATTGCTGCCGTCAAGAGACAGTTGCGTATTCGTACCATTTACGAGTCAAAGTTATTAGAGTATGATCAAGCCCGCCATCTCGGTGTCTTCTGGGTCTCTTGCGAGGCTGGAACCTACGTCAGAACCCTCTGTGTGCATTTAGGTCTTTTAGTCGGAACTGGTGGACATATGCAAGAGCTTCGTCGTGTGCGATCAGGTATCTTATCCGAGAACCAGAACCTTGTTACCATGCACGACATCCTCGATGCTCAATACCAATACGATCAGAGCAAGGATGAGACTTACCTCAGACGCGTGGTCATGCCTTTAGAAGTAGTCTTAACGAACTACAAGCGTGTGGTTGTGAAGGACAGTGCTGTGAATGCTATCTGTTATGGTGCTAAGCTCATGATTCCTGGTTTACTTCGCTTCGCTGACGATATCGATGTTAATGATGAAATCGTTATGATCACCACCAAGGGTGAGGCAATTGCTGTCGGTATTGCTCAGATGACCACCTCAGTCATGGCTACTGTTGATCATGGAGTCGTAGCAAAGATTAAGCGTGTTGTCATGGAGCGTGATACTTACCCTCGTCGTTGGGGCTTAGGACCAATCGCCGTTAGAAAGAAGGCTTTGATCAAGGAAGGAAAGTTGGATAAATACGGACGCAAGAACGATCAGACTCCAGCTGACTACCTGTCTCTTACAGGTGCTGCCAACACTTCCGCTGCTCCTCTCATCAGCGAGGTTAAGGCGAAGTCAGAGGTCAAGGCTGAGAAGAAGAGTTCAGAGGAAGTTGCTCAGAATGACGAAGAGGCAGAGGAAGGAGGAGATGACTCCGGTGAAAAGAAGAAAAAGAAGAAGAAGAAGGACAAGAGCGATCACTCCTCTAGTCCTCCAACGAAACGAACAAAGATCGAAAAAGCTTAAATCACATGTCACATCGATTGAAATAGAATCTCATCAGAGTGATGTCATGTCCTCTGATTTTGTGTATAATTATGATTCATGTCCCACTGACAGTAATGTTGGGTGATAGATTGCATTGTTCGATATTGCGATGATTTTTCTGTCTTCCTGGTCTTTCAAATCTTTTTTCTTCTTCTTCTTCTTCTTCCCTCTTTAAACAATTAATCATCAACAACATTTCTAAATCACGTTGGAGGTTATCTTTCCTTCAATAATGACGAGTAATCTTCAATGATGGGATACCTTGCTTCTCATGAATCACTTCAAGTACAAGCTGCGTATCTTCATGGACATTGGTAGCTTGCTGACCTGTCTTCACGAAAAGAACCCCATTCGAGCCATAAACTTCTCTGAAATATGTTTTTATGAGAGCATCAGTGTGAAGCGAGGGAAATACTTGTCGCTTCTGACTCTGACTCCTTATCGCCTTGACTTCAATTAACTCGACCTCCCCATATAGTGGTGAACAGGTTTCCGTTGACTGTTCTTCTGTTATGTTTAATAGTCGTCGCACAACTTCTCCCAAGCTTCCATCAGTTGAATTCTTCTCGTACCTCCGCACTATGAACACATTACTATAAAGAGAGAGAAGTTCTGAAAGAAAGCCTTTATGCGCATCATCCATTGGTGAGATAAGAGCGCTCTCGTCTAATACGATAGTATCTAATCTATCTATTTCATGAAGGATTTTCTCTCTCACAACTGGATGAGAGAGCTCTGAGGCATGTGATGAACTGAGCAAAAGGACTGCTGAGAAGCTCTTGTTGTGAATGACGCGGTGGATATAAGGAATATTAAGATCTCGAGCAGATTGTTCTTCTTCTCCTCCAATCACTTCAACCTCAATTCCATTAGACTGAAGTCTTTTCAAGCCATTGCCCGCCACTCTATCGTCAGGGTCAACCATTCCAACCACCACTCGTCGTACTCGCTCCCTAGAAAAAGTGTATTTGTTAGAGAAGATGTATAAGAGACGGATTCTTCACCTTATTAGAGCTAACGTGCAAGGAGGAGTTCTCCCATAGTGATTACATGGTTCTAATGTCACATAGGCGGTGGCATTTTCAGCAGTTGATCTTCCACGGTGTCTCATATCTTGCAGAGCCTTGACTTCAGCATGAGATTCACCTGCTCTCTCATGCCAACCTTCTCCAATTATCGTTCCATTTTCCGAAACAATAACACACCCGACACAAGGATTGGGAGATGTTTTGCGCTTTGCTTTCCCAGCGAGTTGCAATGCTCTTTGCATGAACTCTCTATCCTTCTGTGTGATGATGATGCTCTGTAAGATGATTGCTGGGAATCTGAGAGGTGTTGATAGACTCCATGCTTGTCTCCCATCACAGGAGGAGCTGAGACAGAGGAACTGTAGCATGAAAATCACTGGAAACTTCATCAGATACCACATCTTAACTGTTCGAACTGAAAAATGATGCATATGACGTAATTTTATGAAATTATTTAATTGAACACAGACTCCAACAACATAGACGCATTTGAAGGAAATGTAGATTAGAGAACATGTATTTAACTTGTTGAGAAGTGATCCATATTAAGGGAGAGCTTTCCTAGCTCTGGTGATTTCAATCGATCGGATACTAATTTACTTTCATCGGTTTTTCCCTTGTTCGCGGCAGTGGATACAACCTGAGCTTTGGTAACGATATCGCGGTGTTTAAGCCTATCGATGTGGAGTTGCGATTCCTACTCAACGAATATTATCATCTATTTTCTTGATAAAGTAGTTGGCCTTACCTGCATTTTACTACGCCATTCCTGAGCTTGAGGAGAGCCATAATTCACTAATATAATTGCCTTCAAAAGAAATTGCTCTGCAAGAGATATTTGATCAAGGTCAATCAAGGTAACCGCGTAGTTGTAAGACATCGCAATTATTTTATCCAAGGTGGAAAGTTCAATAATTTGACTCGCACCTTCGTCCGAAGTTGAAGAAGTCTTCATCGCAGCCTTAAAGTATTGTTCGAATTCGTGCAGCATTTCTAGCGCTTGCTTTCTAGAAGGGCTAATTTCAATGGCTTTGCAATACATCCAGCCTAAGAGTGTATTATTGTGAGACGTTGATACCTTTTTTAGATTTGTTGATACAGCCCTGATACCACACTGAAGCAACATACGCAACGCTTCCATAGAAAACTGAAGGCTGTTCTCCACTATATCAATAATCTCACGCATATCTTCTATCCCCATCGATTGAATCTGAGACATTTTGCCGTGGATAAAGGATTCACTTTGTTCACGATCTCCAATCGCGTCAAAACATCCAAATTGCAAAATCAATGCTGTGGAAATTAGTTTTTTGTCTTCTTCGTCTGCGAAATCAAAGTGCATTTGAAGAAGTGCAGCAGCGCGTTCCGCAGCGAGCCTCGCCTTCTGACCCGCTTCCAGGTATTCCTTTTGATCAGTCATACTGGTAAAGGCAAGAAGACTCAATTCTGACTGACACCCCGTGCTACCCGCAGATGCTGGATTCGACGCCATAGTTTCGCAATAATCCAACAGAGCAGCTGAAGAGAGCAACAGTAATTTGACTCTTTCCTTCAAGCTTGTTGCATTGAAAGAGATAAAGAAACTAAAAATATGTTCACTAATCGCCATGTACGCACTTCCCAAAAGTAGCAACTCTCTCCTTTGTCTCAAATCTCCGCCGATAATTCTTCCATTTACTGTCGAACGCTTCTCGTACTCTAAAAGCTTCATTCCAACTGATTGAAGTGCGTTGCCTAACCAATGCAACTCACTTTCTTCACCTAGCACCTCTAATGGGTACGATTTCAGAACTTCATCGAGGATACTCTCTATCATATGTGCAACGACTTCCAGAGATCTCAAGTGGATTAGGACAAACGCATCACCGCTGATAAAGCTCAAGTCATTTCCACTATAGACTCTTTTTGATGCGTATTTCTTCGTTAAAAGCTTGCTTTCCAAGTCAGATGTAACCAAAGCACTTGCATCATCCTCGAAAAATCGAAGAAAGTCAGAGAGCAGTGAACTTGGATCATCATTTTCGAGGAAAGTAAATTCATTGATGTAGTAAGTAATATAATGACAAGAAACCTTGAGGAAAGTCAGCGATTCGTCAGTCATACCATCTTTGCGAATATTATTTTGATCATTTGGCATTTTCTTCGTTTCTTGCCACATCCAAGCACGGTTGTCACGATATAATTCTATCCAATGTCTTAACAGCAGGCATAAAATCCGATTTTTTCTATAGGAAGCGATTTCCGCTTCATGGCAAATTGAGCAACATAAAGATAACTGATCAAATTGCTCCTCCACCGTTTGATTCAAGTTGCCAGAATTAACTTTCAGCTTTTCTTGAGCAGCGCTGAAGCGTTGCAAGACATTCTCTGCTGAAAAGTTCTCGAAATAAATTAAACACTTAAACAAGCAGATAAGTGGTCTTGTAGAAACCTCATTCGATAAAGCAGCTTGAGCGCAATCTAATGCTTCTGAATAATTTTGCAAATTGATCAATGCCTCGACTTTGATCGCATAAACGTTGACCATGAGATCGGAGTCATCTTGTATCATCTTTAACATGAGCTCACTCCAGTGCTTCACACCATTCCAGATTTGCGCGTCATAATGCACCTTCAGCTGATCGAACAACAGGTTCTTGAAGAGAGAATAGTTCTCTTCAGTTAAAACGTGTATAGCATGACTGTGATCTGTGACGATGCGATTGGCAGTTTCAAAGATCTTCAATGCGTATTTTTCTAATAGAATTAGAGGAAATACTCACTCTACCAATTATTTCCTCACCTTGGTCAGAAGAAGAAAACTGCACCATCGCTTGTAAATGCAGAATGCGAATATTACTAAACTCTGGATCGCTAAAGGGAGTCAGAAATTAGAAGGACAACAAATGGAATTCAGTGCCGCATACCTGGGAAATCGAGATGCGAATACTTTGAAGACTTCAGTAATTTTCGCTGCAACGTCGGGAGTCGTATTTATGCGAAAAATGAAATGATCTAACCATCTTCTGACCGCAGCTTTAGCCTCCGTGTAACTAACCGTAACATCTTGAACATAATCCTTCAAGCAGCTCTCAGCATATTCTAAATGATCTTCCTTTAAGAATATTGTCAATTTTGCCAATCTCAGAGCTGTTTTCATATCATCTACGATAAGAGAATTCCTCTCCACTACTTCCAAACAAGCTCTGGCCTTGCTGGTCTCACTGAAATAATACAATCCATAAGAGTGACTCACACTTATGAAAGAAATAAAACTTACTTGTTCTCAGCATGGATAAATGATAAAGCCAAATATGCTCGCGATTCCAAATCAAGCTTACGACGATTTAATGACGCTTCTTCCTCGCGATCCTCTGACTCATGGATTCTATCATTAGGAATCTCCAGGATATCCAATGCTGAAGTATAGTAACTGATCGCCTCGTGCGCCACTCCTTGCTCTTGGGAAAGCTTCTCACGTGTGATTTCAAATAGCAGCTCCACTAAACAGATCCGGTAACGAAGATGCAGGGAAGGGACTAGAGTTCGAGCTAATTGCATGAGACGATGAAGCTCAGACATCAATCTTTCCTTCCTTCCCGACTCCTCACTTTCAATCCAGTTTGGGTGACCTCCTAAATCGAAAAGGATCTTCATAGAACCAACAATACTTCGAAACACTGCCATTCGAATCTCTTGGATCTCGAGCGGGGGAAGTCGATGGTATACTTGAAGATCGTCAGCACCCTCGAATAACTTCAATTGAGTATCATAGCAGACTAAAGCTCGATATATCATCTTCTCTTTCGTATTGAATAATTCTGACGATGATGATTCAGCTAAATGATGATGAAAATCATATCCACATTTCGCTAAAACTTTCAAGATAATCAAATAAGACTTCGGATTTAACTCTCCAAAGTAAAGAAATATCCAACAACAGATAGCTCGAATTACTGTTCTAATCTCTAAATATTGTAAATTATTTGCATTTAAATTTCTTATTTTATTTTGTAGTTTTACTCCAATCTCTAAATATTTGTTTTTATTTGTCCCATTTACTTCCTTGAAATCTGCTTTACATCTTTCATGGAAATAGTCATAGATTTGATCTAGACCAGTAAGAAACTTTGGAACATCGATTGTGTGGATTTTCCCACGTAAGATCACTTCGATCGTGTTGGAGATATTCTCTACTTCATAAAAGATTTGATTCAGGTTATCGAGCTTGTTGGTACTGCTATTACAATCTTCCACATCCATTTGTGAGGTAGCATCGGTGAGTGCAGTGTGCGCTTCTCCTCTACTTCTTTCTTGCTTCCTGGTTGCTTTGACTGGTAACGAAAGATCATGATCATCTATCATTGTAAAGAGCTTTGTGATCTGTTGCAATCTCTTCCACTAAGAGGATAATTCGCTGATGTGACATCAAACCACATACTTCAATGAGAAATCGTATCATAATGTCGATATTTCAGTTAGTCTCTGCAAGATACCCGAAAGAATGGGGCTTGGGGGCGCCACAGAAGCACAAAACGCACCACTCACTCTTAAACGTTTACCACAATGATGCTGATGATTTCGAGGTTCCAACCCTCCCATCTTCGAATGTTGAGGTGAAGCCACTTGCAGCCATAAATAAGGATGGTGAGGAAGAAGATTTGGCTTTAAAGGAACCAGAGCCAGTGAAAGTGCAAACCTCAGCACCTCTTGTTTTTATTTACGAAAAAGAAAAACATGGAATCAAAGGATAGATGAGTATAGACAAGGCAAAGAGGATTATTTTTCAGCTGCCTTTGGTTTAAGCCAAGGTTTAGGTCCGTCCGAGAAATGGCAAACAGTTACGCCTCGTTGAACAGCGGGTCTCTCTAGAATAAGATCAGCCCGAGCGTTGGCGTTCTTGTACTGATCGATTGATAGAAAGTCCTTAGCTGCAACTCCTGAAGAATGTTTAAATCCAATTCGAAGAGCGTTAAACCATGGGAAGATAGCGATATCCGCTAATGTATACTCATCACCCACCATATACCAACGTCCTTCCAAATGCTGATCCAAAACCGAACACAGTCTCTGAGTCTCCATTCCATATCGAGCCACTCCATAGTCTCTTGCTTCTACCTTGTCAGCTGGAGCATGCACAAAGAAGTGACCCAACTGACCCAAGAAAGGTCCGAACCCTCCCATCTGCCAAAATAGCCAGTTCATCATCTCTGCTCTCAGCCGCGGTTCGTGAGGGATAAAGCGACCTCCATACTTCTCGGCCAAATAAAGATTGATAGAAGCGCTCTCGAACAAGTTGATGGGTTGTCCATCAGGTCCTTCTTTGTCGACAAGAGCAGGGATCTTTGAGTTAGGATTGACTTGAACAAAACCAGAAGTGAATTGATCTCCCTTTCCAATGTTGACAACTACGATTTATGTAAATCGACGTTTTCAGTACTGGGCAAGTAACTTACCATGGGCATCATAGTCAACACCTAGTTCTTCCAGGAGAATCCCAACCTTTTGACCTATAAAAGTAATGAACTATCGAGATAATGAACTAATTCATAGCCTCTAACCGTTTGGTGTTGAAAGTGAATACAGTTGCAGTGGAGCGGAGCTGCATTAATGGAAGCATATTGACTCCCTCCTGCATTGGCAAATAACTCTTCGATCTTGGCTGGTGGTGTCCATTCAGCTGACATTCCTCGAGAAATCTTAAAGAACTTTGGAAAGATAAGAACAAGATCTCAAATCAAAGCAATGATAGTTGCAATTAAATTATGAAATATCGTATAGGATTGGATTGCCTTCTTTCATCAGAGAAATCTTCAAGGTGGAGAAAAAAATATTTGATAAGAAGTGTGCACATCTTTTTGGCACAACTTTGAATTTGCGCAATAAAAAGTGCATTTCGCACAGAAATCCCAAAATCAATTGAGACGATGCTGTCATCATCACTGCTTTTACAACTTCCAACAGCGTTAATTGATTCTCTTCAGATCTACCTCTCTTCTTTTGAGTACGGAAAGCTCCTCTCTACAAATAAGCAGGCGAATGCTGTTCGATTGGAGACTCAAGTCATTGTCGTTAGCAGAGAATCAATACTTCGCCTTTTGAAAAATGAAACAAAAGAGGAAATTCTTGGGAAGGTTCAAAGTCCTCACCGACAACTGCTTATTAATATTAAATCAAAGACCATACTACTAAAATTTCGCCAGAAGTACCCTGATTGGACGATCAATGATCTCACAGTTAGTGGAGTAGCGCTGTCTTTCTTCACTCAATTACCACGAGCTAAGCGCTTTATTCTCTCAGAAAATGATTCAATTACCACCTTACTCGATGTATTTAACGATTCTATCACTCAAAAAGTGACCATGAACAGATTCCATACCTTAGCCAATGTCACAGCACTGAGGAAGATCCGTTGTATTGAACTTAACAATTGTGACTCTTTGAAGGATGTGACAGCACTGGATGCCGTTTATGACCTAACTCTTCGCAGTTGTAATCAGCTAACATCATTAAAAGGATTAAATAACAATACACGAGTTAAAGTCATCTTCTGTGAACGAATCACTGATTATTCTAACTGCTTTAGGAACTCTCGCGATATTACAATAATTTGTCAGAATCAAAAACCAACTTTGAATCTTTCTTATTTCTCAAGTATAATTAAGTTAAATATATCAAGGTTTCTCAGAGTTGAAGGGATGGATGTTCCTCCTCCCTCTTTAAAGTATGTATCATTCTCTTCCATGACAGGTCTCTCCATTATTGAGAGACTATCATACTTACAAGAGGTTTCACTTTTAAATATTGTGGACATTATTTCAGTTGCTCCTCTTGGTTCAGTTTACAGAGTCACTTTCTCAAACTTACAAGGTTTGGAGTCATTAGAGGGACTTGGGCGAGGAAATAAGATCGTAAAGATTGAAAATTGTCCAATCCGAGATTTCTCTCCTATCAATGGTGTTCCAACTGTACATATAAGTCAATGCACGCATTTCCTACGAGCAGATCAGCTATCAAATGTCTCCGATCTCGCAATCGACGATGATAAAATTACTGATGTCAGTACTCTCGGTCGATGTCAACGATTATTCCTCAGATGTGCTCAAATTTCTTCTCTTGAAGGTCTCGGTGAAGTGAAGGAGATCCACCTAGATGATTGCATGTCACTTACCTCGTTATGTGGTGTGAAAAATAATGTAAAGATTGTTTTAGAAGGAAGTGACTTTATCAGGTCTCTGGACAGCTCTGTAGAGAAGTTGTTAGATCGTTATTCCATTGAAGAAGATCATAAAAGCTGGGGTATTAAGATCCTTCTTTTAAAGCAAGGACAATATACATGATACAATTGCTTTCGTTAAGTATTTCAGCCAAACTTACAGCCTTGTGGAGTAAGCATTTGAAAGCTCAGACGACTTGAAGTCAGATGAAATCCTTCATTCCCTGTATATCCACTGATGATACTAATACTTTTCGTCTGTCTTTTTACAGCCCATTATTATTATTATTATTATTATCATCATCATTGTTATTATTGCTTCCTGATAGAAAGACTTCCGATTTATTATTTATGCGTATATTTATAATATGAAAAAACAATAACAGAAAATAAATAAAAGTGAAAATGTATTTGAATAAACTAAACTAAACTAAACTAAACTAAACTTAATGACTCCACAAGAAGCGAATTATCAAATCAAAGGCATAGATGTGACGCCAAAACTAGTAATAACATCTCCTTGATAAAAATATCTACTAAACTAAACATTGAAAGAAACTTGAAGTAACATTACTCTCACCAGAAGCATGTTGTAAGGGCGAAGAAATTACTTGGAATATCTCTTTTTCTTTTTCTCTTCAGCTTCCTTATCGATTATTCCCACCCACCAAGCTACTTCAGGTCGTATGGCATTCCCATTCACAATAGTCCCACCAACGAATCCTCCACAAAAGCTCATCGATTCGATGACTGATAACCGGTCCCAAACTACAGGAACACTAGATACACCTGCTGTATAGTCTTGAATATTGGTACCATCAGGCGGTGACGTAATCACTTGATCGTAGGGCAAGCAGAAACGATTTTGTTCGTTGTCGTTCGTTAAAGGAAAGAAAGCATTGATCCAACCATTCACGTAAGTGTATCCTCCACTTCCTCCTTTAGAATTTCGCTTATAAAAGCTCTGCCAGAAGGGAAGATCAATCTCTCCCTTTCGAGCAAGAACGAGTTTATCGAGGGTAGGAAGTAAAGCAGAAAGCCAAAAAGAGCTAAATTCAGGAAGTGTCTTGCGACTAATAGCTTGTTCGGCCTTATCGCGAAGTAATGTCCAGTCTGATTCAGGTCCTTCCAAAACGAAATAAGGGAAACCACAACCAGTATACACCTTATAAGAGAAGTAAGACTGGCAAATATCCATCAAAGCGACGTCACCGACGACTTTCTCAACAGTTTCTGCTGATTCAAAATCATGCAAGGTCAGCAAATCCTTAGTGTCAGGAACAGTATTCTCAGCAATTTGACCTTGGAGCGACTCAATAATACCAGCCCACTCTTCAGTAGTTGGGGAATAAGGAATCTCCAGAAGCAATTCCTTTTTCCCCTCATGTTTGACGAATTGGGATCGTAATGCTTCAGAGTTTTGGTTTACATGGAGTGCAATTTGTTGAGAGATCAAAAGGAACAAATGACTCGGGTTTAACACAAAGCCATAATGCTTGTCAAAAGCAGTATTTGCAGCAGCTAAAAGTCGATGCTTCAAAGTCGATCCTTGAATACCTTGCTTGCCATCAACAGAGGAAGCGCTGATGGACTTGAACACATATGGACTAATCTTTTGAAGGTCAAACGCTCCCTGTTCCTCAAACTTTGAAGTGTTCAGAAGAGAACGATCCACTTCCAGCAACATTGCGTTCGGAGGAAGAGAAGCTGGTAGGTCTAGATGAGGTTGCCAGACAGGCAAGACAGCAGTAACATTATTTATGAGGCTCATCTTTAGTAATTGGGAGGTAACGACGGTCTGAATCCTAAAATTTCACAGAAATTAGTCCTGCAGCAACAAGATCTTGTAGAAAAAATGAAAAATAATAAGCGGAAACCTACCTGGAAACCTCTGAACCTGTGAAATTCGAAAGAAGAGTCTCGCGATATAGCAGTGCTTCCAAAAAACTGCTCAAAACTCGAAAGCAAACAACAACTCTTATCTCTCCTTTTATCGTCGAATACACACTCTAACAAAGTGAGGAAATGTTTGGTAGAGGTAATGATGGATTGCCAATGCATGGTGGAAGTAAAAGAAATAATGGAATTAAAGGAATGCCAATGGTAGATAAAGGAGTAAGTTGTTTGTTTTTTCTGTCCTGTATTCAATTAAATATAATTGACCTTGCTTCAGGTGGCTCTCTCGTTATTATTTGGATTCTTCTCCATTTTATTAATTGGATTTGGTATCTATCATTCCAAAAACAATCGTTATTCCTACTCCATCACTTGTCGTCAGAATGAATGTGAATGGAAAATTCAGAACAAGGGAGAGATACGTACCATTGCCTTCCCTAAGAGTGATTTCCTTGAAGCTGAGGCAGTAAGGATTGATAAAAGCGGGGAATATATCGATACAAGTCGTATGAAGATCAGTGAATCGAATAAGTTCGGTCACTCAATCAGACTTCGCTTGCGCGTTCCTCCTGAGCCTGACGCTCGTCTAAAGGTCGAGAAACTCATGATGTTCATGCCAATGGATATGGGTAGAAGAACTGTTCGATCAGGTGTGAAGTCTATGCAAGCCTTCATTCTGGACCAGGAGAAGGATCGCTTCATATACACACAGGGCAACAGTGTGACGATCGTTGGAATCCTATCCTGTTTCTTTGGCTTTCTCGCTCTCCTGTTAGTCGTATTGTTCGGTAAATGGAGAGAGTCTGTACCACAAAAGCTTAAGAAAGCTTCTTAAAAGGAGAAGTTATTCGAGTCTCTCGAGTAAGAGTAAGAACCGTGTGTGAGACAAGAAGTAGTGAGTAAGAGTAAGATGAAGGACAGTTGAAGAAAGATATGAAATAAATATTATATACACTAGAAGCAAAACATTTATATGAATCCTTCATCCTTTTCATCCGTCTTTCTTTGGATAGTGCGTGGCGAGATGTTTGGCCTATTACAAACGAGAATGAGGTTAGCATCATCTATATAATGATGTATGATGTACAGAGATCATCTCACCTCTTCACCTTTGTTACCGGCGTTGATGATTGTATTGCAACCTATTATCGGACATAGACGAGGAATACGATCGTTCTTTCTTCCAGCCTTTGCTTTACTAAGAGTAATGATCTGATGCTTGAGGAGATGAAACCAGAGGTGATGACATCTTTTGTTTTGACATACTCTTCCTTTGATCTTAGCAATCTCTTTCTTCTTCTCATCTAACTGTTTACGAAGTGCTCGACACTGTACGCACTCCTTCTTTACCACATCTTCAACTGCATTACCGCAATCCTCACTTAGGAATCTGTGCTTCGGGAAGCTACGGAAGTAGATGTCTCTCCAGAAGATGACATGACTCTGTGAGGTAGCAAGGAGGTGTTGTGTGCTCTTACTCAGCTGTGTGAGCTTCACAATCCTCTTATAGGAAAGGTAGGAGAAGACATGCAGGAGAAGCTCTGACGTCAGCACATCTGTTAGAGGCTCTCCCGCCACTCCCTCATACCTTCTCACTTTTCCCATCGCACTACTTCCACCTCTCAGTGAGGAAGAGGAGGCAGTGACGATGAGGAGTTGACGACAGTGTTGAAGGAAGAGATGTAAGTGAAGACGACTGACGTTGTGCGGGTTAGGTATCTCCTCTTCAGACAATACCTCCTGCCAGCTCTGCAGTAAATGAGGGGATGAATTCATTGTTTGGAAGAGGTTAGGCACAGGAGAGTGCGGAGCAAGGGCAAAGACCATCGCACCTTTGTCAAACGCTTGACACTCCTCTTCCCACTCCTTCCTCAGAGGAGACTGCAGCTGAATGACGTCACGAACCACTTCCTCCTGAGAGGAACCGTGGAGAGGGAGGAAGAAGAGATGAATATAAAGCCACTGAGCACAAGTAAAGCTCTGACGTGTTCGATCTTTCTTCAGTATCATATCCAACCACCTCCTCACCTCCTCTTCTATCTCAACACCTCCTTGACCAATGCTACATACATCGACCCTGTGCAGTAAAATATAAAACACTGATTGAATGCAGTAGCTGAGGAAGGAGGTACTGCTCACGTCATTGCTGTCGCCACTACCTTGAAGTAGTGCGACCAGCCACCGCAGTAATCGCACCACGCACCTTACAGTAAAGTCAGCAGAGAAGGCAGAGAGGATAGGAGAGTGGGAAAGGAAACACGTCAGAAACTGAAGATAAAAGAACCCTGTCATACGCACTTCCTCTCCCACCACTCCCTCATAATTCCTTTCCAGGTATTGGAGGAGGTGATCGCAGATCTCTACCAGTGACTTCGAAGTAGTGAAAGAGGAGGTGCTAAGGACAAAGATGCGATAGTAAGCAGACATCACTCTCCTGCTCTCTCTTTCTTGTTCTATCAAAGGATGTGATGATGATGATGGTGCTGCTGCTGAAGAAGAAGATGATGCCACTTTGGTTGAGGAAGTGAAAGGGAGAAAGAGAGGTGGGTAGTGTAAAGGATCTTTCTTCACCAATAAGGGAGTCTTTTTTCTCTTCTTGTTTCTCTTTTTCTCTTCTTTTATTGATGTGGTGATGACGTCATCTATGTGCTTGAGGTAGCTCTGAAAGAGCTCTGATAATAATCGTTGCTGGACTGATGTCACTGCACCACCTCTCCACACCTCCTGTAACCACACTTCCAGGTAGCGAGTGAAGGAATAGTGTGTAGAGATAAGTTGTTGGTTGTAAGTGAGGAGGTGGTTGTGGAGGCGTTGGGCATGAAGGCAGGTGTGGGCAGGGAGTGTGGTGGGTTGAATGAAGTCTTCTTTGTCTTCGAAATACTGTGATAATACTTTCTCATTCCAATAGCCCGCACCATAGGACAACTCTCTCTTACTGTTATAGCTGTAATGACGTGGTTGGCTGGAGCTGGGCTGGTCTCTCTGCCCTTGTCCCGCCACTAGAAGTAGAAAACCCTTGTCATCGCTACTCTTGGACCTCGAATCATCAACACGATCAGCCAGTTGGAATATTTTGATAAGAAGAGAGACGAGGTTGGGGGAGATGAGGCGGTGGTGTAGTAGGAGGGCGAGGAGGCGGAGGAGGTAGAAGAAGCGATAGCTCACAAGGCTGCGACTACATTTCATCGTTCTATCCATCTCCTCAGCGATATACTGCTTGAGGGGATGCCAAGTACTCGCTGAAAGGCTCTTCCCTGCTGTGATGAGGTGCTCGATAGCTTCCAAGCACTGTCCAGCACCTGACAGTTTCTGACAGATCTCCTCTGTTACCGCGACTCCAGACCTGAACTGAATCTGAAACAAGAGTATAACAAGAATTTGACATAGAACAGGGGTCATCCAAGTTGTAGTTGAGGCGATTTTTTGCAAAATCTCAATCAAAACATGCATTCCTTCAAGAAGAGAACCCTGATTTAATGACACTTTATCAAATATAGAGGTTAAATGCTCTGAAAACTGCAAGAATTCAACAGAGGCGATATCAAATTGAACCAAAATCTGAATAATATGGTAAAATATTTCATCTAATCTCATCTTTAGGTCTATCCAATTCGGGCTAGATTGTAAGAACAGCTCTTCCAAGATCAGCTCAAGGTCGGAGAGTGAGCTACTCCATGGTTTGTTAATATAATCCATCGAAAGCACATTGCTTTGTAAAGATTCTCCATCTCCCTCCAGCTTATCGTCATTCATAAGGAAAAGATGATTAATGGTAATCAATACCAAAAAAACAGGGAGCGCAAATAGACATTTCCATAACTTTACGCTTCTGTTTCAATTTTCGATTTTTCGCGTGAACGAAAAGAAAGAACCCGAAAATTCTAAAATTCAAAATTTCGGAGAAGAGTTGAGCAGTGCGAGAACCGTTTTAACCCTTTTTTCACTCAATTGATTTCATAACTTATTGATTCTTTGAACCTTATTATCAGCGTAGATCAGAATATTGCATTTTCTTTCATCCATTAAGATCATCTTCTAATCGATTTTGGGTTAGAAATTTGTTGAAAAAACGGCGTCGGGAAGACTTGAATCGATTTCATTCATTGATTCTACTTCCATCAGATAAAATATGATTATAGTTTTTCTGAGAACATTCCACGCCTATCTCCATGATAGAAGACAACTTTCTTTACCAAATGACATAGGAAAGTCTGAATTTAGTGAAATCAGTCGGTTTTTGTTTCGCGTTTTGTTTATATCGTTCTTTTTAGCTTTCGTCTTCCTTGTATATCAATTATGCCTCAAGCTTGTATTCCCTCTGCTTACCCTCCCATCAGTACTCTTTCCATCGTTATCAACGCTATTATCATCTACTACACCAATATTTACAGTACTGGAAAGTGATATTGGGCGAAGACTGAATGAGGAAACGAGTAGCTTGTTCGGAATCATCTCGAGTCTGGATCCTGTCGTGGGCACTCTCAGTTTTATTATAATTGTTGCAGCTGTTATGTTCGTTGATTTTGCCTTTTATGGTCTTAGTTTGATGTCTCATGATACTCCCTTCGAGCAGCTGATCCCAGCAATTCAGAAAGAGTTAATGATTGCTGGCTGCACTGCTTTCGTCTTTAAAATTATTGTCAATGCTTCCAATAACGGCTTGTCTCACACATGGTTTATTGCATTAGAATATGCTGGTAAGTCTTACCCTACTATCCCCGTTTCTTCTTGTAATTTAATCTTGTCTCTGTGTTCAGATCTCGTGGTTCCAATCTTTTCCTTCGTTTATTGTTTCATTGGCCTCATTCTTATTTCCATGTCAGTCCGACAATGTGATCTTTGGTCCAAAGCCTATCACATGAAGCTATTAGAGTTATTAGATGAATTCTTTGATTATAGTGAAACAGTTCGCTTCCAATACTTTAACTGGATCCCGAACAACATCGTGACAGAGTTAGAGTTTCGCATCTTCCATAATATCTTCTGTGATGCCTATAAAATTCAACGAAAAGCATTTGCTTTTGATGAATATGTGGATAAAGTCTTTGAGCGGTTTGTGATGGAAGTGGTTGAGATCAGATCATGGGATTGGTTCATCGTCTCTCTTCTCTTCACTTTAAATATCATTCGCATGAGTGCATCCATTAATTTTGGTAAAAAGTGTGAAGAACATGATAAATCATGTAAAAATAGTGGATTATCAGAGATCTTTGCATTAGGAGGTCTTTTACTTTTTGTTTTAACGGTTATCGTTGCCTTCTACTCTAGATACCTCGAATTAAAGATTATGAAGAGTAGAGGCATCCTCAACATTGATCATTATTATAACTATCTTCATGTAAGTTTATCATTCTCCCTAAGTGCATCTATCAGACGACTAACCTGCATTGTTTTAGCATATGGAACATCAGAAGGAACGAGTGGAGGAACATGTGCGTATGGATGTGTCAGAGCTCAAGGTATCGTATATTTCTCGGATCATTTGAGAGGAATAAATTCATGAACCTTTATAGGCGGCAGTGGAACAAGTCAAGAATAGAGGGCCAAAGAAGAAGAAAGGAATTCACTCTTTCCTTGCTTTCTTCGGAGGAGGAGGTGATGATGTCTTAGAGAGATTAAGAGTGCGTTGGCCAGAGTTTATGCAGAATGGACCTCAAATTGGTGGTGTAATAGAGTCTTTCTCGACGAAACTGACAAATCGTAAGAAAAAAGACGCAGCGGCTGCTGCTGCACAGAAGAAAGGTTTGACACGTCAATGGTCGATCTTTCCCTCGAAGGTGATGAGAGACTTCTCCATCTCCGAAGATGAGGTTCAGGAGTCAATGAAGCGATATGCCGCAAGGAATAACAATTCTCGAGGAAGGTCGAACCAAGACAGTGACGATGGCTCAGGTGCGCTTCAGAGTCGCAGCCTCTCGGCGCCTGACACAATTAGTCGAGCTGTTGCTGATCACAATGACGAGAAGGAAGATCTTGAGAACGGTAGAAGAGGCATGCATGAACGCGCAAATACAACATCAATGGTGACACCTGACATAGTCGATAAAGACTTTCTCTCCTCATCAAAGACTTCGATGCCTGACCTCAGCGGTAAAGACGT
>VKHI01000165.1:0-35830 GCA_015145745.1 Poterioochromonas sp. DS
TAACAGGTAAAAGACTTAGGCCTACCTTTGGTGTATCCTCAGCGTTGTCTCAGTAATATATTCTCTTTGAAACGAGTATTCCTGTGACGTTTTAGAATGTATTGTTAGAGGACAAGTCATTCAATTTTAGAAATGAGCACTCGAAACCGAACGATGAGAGGTGAAGAGACTCGAAGAATACACTTTAAATCATAAGCGCTCGTAACAACTGAATGTTGAGGGCACAATGTAAATTTAAGTAGTCTTTACCCACCTTCTTGTTCTAGACAAATTAAAACGACTCAAACTATCCTTGTTTAATCTCGAATCCAATACAAGGAAGTCATTACGTTCATCATGATTCTCATAAGAATTAATAAAAAAGACGAAATTTCTGAAAATCAAGAAGATACTACTTGGAAGGTGTGAATTGATTGACAGTTCATGCAATAATAAATTTAGTGTCAATTTAAAAATACATTTTTTTTTTTTTGCTAATGTTTGATGACTTATTTGGATTTCAAACCTGAGCTCATAACTCAGGACGGTTCCTTGAAAAATTACCATTAACAAACACTTTGAGATCCGACAATCCGTTGAAATGCTTAATGAACTAATGTTGTTCAAATGAAATCTCAAATTTGATGGAGATTTGAAAAGATTCCCCGGAAAAAACATGTTTCGTTCATCTAACGATAGATAGGAGTAGAAGAAAGAAGAGTGAATAATTAAATAGAGTCAACTTAGTTAGTTATCAATATAAAATCGCTTATCAGAAAGCGCATATTGTATGCTCTGCACAAATTGGAAATTTTCAAGAATACAAATAAGATATAATTGTTACGTAGAAGATTCTGTGTTATTATTTTGTATTCTTATTCTTAGTATTACTACTATTAATCTTATTATTATTAGTACTATTCTGATTGTTGTTATTATTAGTACTACTATTATTGTTATTTTCTTTTAATAGATTCATAATTGCACTATCTTCTAATAATAACATGGCTTTTGATTTAATCGAATGAATATCATTTAAATAATGAATTTTCTTTTCTTTTTCTTTCTCTTTTTCAATATGCTTCTTATTCTCTTGTTGTTGATATAATTTATATTTATTATCTAATAAACTTCTACCATAGATATTCTCATATGACGTACTCCCACCACCTCCTCCATCACCTCCTGAGGAAGTGGCAGTGACAATCATCTTATCAATATTCTGTATCTTATGAAGATAGGATTGATCAGAGATCATGGAATAAAATGAATTATAAAAATAATGATTTTTATTCATTTCTAATTGATGTTGATAAGATTGTTGTAATGTTGGTATAATTGAATCAAGACTTTTATTATTACCACAGGTTGATTGAACTAAATCATATTGATTTAATATATAATAATATAAGATTGCTATCTCACGATCAATATTCATTAATTCTAATGGCGTATAATCAATGGTTGATAATGATGCCATGGTACTATTATCATCTACCTCATAACTATCATCATCTCCTTTATTCTTACTGGTAGTAGTAGTCGCGATAAATCGTTGAATCACCATTAACATTAATTGATTTGCTTTATAATAATTCCCTAATGATAAATATAATTTAATTAAATTAATATAAAAGTGTTTTGATAAATTCATTCCTTTAGATAATTGTAAATATTGACTAAAACAATCAATTGCCATTGAATACATACCTAATCCTTGATAGACTTTCCCTAATTGTTCTATCATAATACGATATTGTAATAATAATGATGTGACAGTCTTTTCATCATGAAATATTTTATTATTAAATAAATTTTGATTTTTCTTCTGATAATCATAATTTTGTAATTCAGATGATATTAATTGTAATATCCTTTCATGATATTTATCAATTTCTTCACTTTCCTTTGAGTTGTGACTAGATGATGTTGCCTTAGCGCGTTTTAAATAATATTCTAAGATTAATGACGGAGTAAAACCACGATAATGTAAGATCTCTTGATAGTTTTGAAGGATTTGAAGTGCATAGAAGTACCAGAGACTACGATACTCTTGTAAAAGTTCAATATAGTCTCTTGCTTCTTCCTCATTGAGTAATGCTGATTGTTGGGAGGCTTGTAGTTGAGAGAAGAAAGAATTAAAGGTATCACTACGTCGTAAAGGAGTTCTTGTCGTATTGGCTCCTGCAGCATCATCCATCGTAATATTACTAATCGTGGAATTCATACTATTCTGCTTTTGCAGCTTTGGTACTCCTTTGTCACTCATAGCTCCTTCCTTCTCTTTTTCTTTCTCTTTCTCTGCAGTTCGAGCAGATTTTAGCGGCTCCCTACTTGTATTCTTCCCAGATTTCACAACGTCAGCCTCATCCTTGCGACCTGTTGTCTTTTTACTATCAACTTTCTCTTCCCCGGTTAAACTTCCCTCACCGTCATCGTCAGGTGTAATACCAATTGATTCTAAAGCAAAATTTGAATAAAATTTCTTTAAAAATTCATCAACCATCTTCTGTCGTCTTTGTGAGATACTTTTATTCGCTGATGATTCTTTATTCTTTTCTTGTGATTTCATATTCAAATTAAAATTTAAATAAATATCGTAAAAGATGTCATCATAATCTTCTTTCTTCTCAATAATAATCTTCTCAATCTCTTCTTCCTCTCCTTCCTCACCTTCAGCTGTTAATTGCTCATCATCTTCTAATTCTAATATACTCTGGCTGCCTTTCTTATTCTTTCCTTTCTTTTCAATCTTTGTTTTATTCAGATTACTTTTCTTTTTCTTTAGAAGGATTTTTTGCTTCTTTTTCTCTTTTCTTCTTTCTTCTTGTTCTTTCTCTGATAACATGCGTGGTGAATAATAGTAATACCGTTGACTTAATTCCATACAAGAGAAAAGTTGAACGAAGGTGAAAGCCTGCGATAAAGACTTCTTATTCTGTTGTTCATAATATTTTTCAAATAATGGTTGATGAAGGAATTGTCTTTCAATCTGACGTATCATTTTCTCAATATTTTCAACATGTAATAAGATTGCCTTAATCACAATCGAATAAGCCTCCATAAAACAAGAAAAAATCGAATATTCACTAAAGGAATCATCTTGATAACAAGATTCTGTGATCATTTGATACTTTAAACGAGGGTTATCATTAGATGAAGATGGTTGAGGTATCGGGTAATTCTTATTTGGTAATTCAAAGATAAATGATCTTCGCAGCTTTTGTTTTAGTTCATGCTTTCTCATTAATTCTGCTATTGCTGGTGTTGTTTTCTTGAGAGCTCCTGCGATTTGTGTGATTGCGGTACCTTGACTCGTCGCTTGTGATTTCTTTGCGTTTGCTTGTAATTGAACCTCTGTTAAAGGAACATTCGCCTCACCGAATGACTCTGACATATAGCGATGACGGATCAATCGTTCCTGCGAGTGAATCAGCGATAATGGTAGCGATGTCAGAGGTAGCGTATCAAATAAAACATTGTTTCGCCTCTGATGAGAGCGAATTGTCGAGAGCATCCAAGCTGAAGATTGAGTTGAAGCGAGGAGATGATCCTTTGGTGGTGGAGGCAAAGAAGGTGAAAGTAGTTGTGAAGGAGATAGCGGCTGAAAAGAAGACAAAGATCGGCTTCTAGATGGTGCAGAGTCACGAGAATCCGCAGCAATAATATTTGCTGAATCACCCGAAGTTGAGAATTTCCCTAAAGCCTTTTTAAGCTTTGCTTCAATGACTTCGGTCGATGCATTATTCTCAGTCAGAGGGTCATGTGAAATATGGAATTGTTCATAATGTAACGTAATCATATCCTGTAATAACTCTTCTGCATCTAATAAATTTCCATATTTTAACATAATTTCATCAATAAATCGATTAGAATCTATTCCATCTTCATTATTAAATCCATTATCGACGAGAGACGTAAGAGCTATGTCCGTTGTCATGATTGCACGCCCTCCTAAAATTTTATTTATATCTTTTTGAAAATTTGCCATTTTCTTGTTTAATTCACGCGTATCATCTGTAGAACGACGTTTTTGTTTATTTGTGGTGCTAAATAATGATAATCGAGCAGATGAGGCAGCGGGTTTGCCAGTTGTTACTGTTGCTGTAGTGGAAGGAATTTTCTGAGAACTTGAAGGACTCAGAATAGGACTTGTTACAAGAGGAGAAATTATATCACCAGGTGGAGCGTTTGGAGAGAATGGGCGGGTTGGCTCGTTTGGCGATCGTGGTTTCCCTGGGGAAAGAGCGTTAGGAGGAGAATTCACCCGAGGTGGGGAATCGAAAGTTTGAGGAGAAGCTACGACAGTCGATGGTTTTTGCCATTGATTCTTTGGAACTTTTGCTTTCATGGTTTGAAATTCCTCTAAATAGACTAAAATATTCGTTAATGAGATTAATTCAGAACCATGATGAATAATCGAGAATAATTCTTCCGATCCAAAGAAACACGTGTCATTAAATAATTTTTGAGCTTTTTCTTCTCTTTTCTTTCGATCTTCTTCATCTTTCTCTTCGGCAATATTATTCTCTTGCTTTAATCCAAATAATTTCTTTTCTAATTGTTTTTGAGATGAAATAGAAATATTCTGTTGAAGCAAAGACTTTGCTTTCGAGTAATGGTAACGATGAAACTTTTCTTCATCAGACTTCTTTCCCAAATCAGGCTCATCCTCATCTGAGTCGTCGTCTTGATCCTCCTTCTCACCTTCCTTTACCTTAGATGTCATTCTTCGAAAATTTTTCGTGCTCTTCCCTGAAGCAGGTAAGTTCGCTGGAGCAGGTGGGGGAGGAACAATTTGAGGTGGATTATTAATATCATGATTGTAATCAAGTAAAGGACGATTTGTCGTTAATTGCAATTGACTTAAAAAGAATTGATTTCTCATCCAAGAAATCTGTTGCCAGCGAGAATAGAAATGAAATATAAAAAATTGCTGCAATAGTTTAGGGTGATTAAACTTGATTTTACCATCAGGAGAGAGATAATTCATCTGCGGCGGTGGAGCAGCAGAGGATGGACGATTTGGAGGATCATCATTGTCAAAACTGAAACTGTTGCTTAAATTATTCACTTGAGAATCAGTTCCTTTGTTCTTTGATGGAGTTTTATTGCTCGTTGCGGCGGTCGCATTGTTCCCTCTAAAAGAAAAACTTGATAAAAATCCTGATGAAGGCTTCTTTACTAATCCACCACTGGGTTTATTCTGATTTTTATCGTTTGATGGCTGTATTGGAGGTTTTCCACCTCCTCCTGGAGTGACATCAATCGTCAGTGTCGATTTCTTTGGTGATGAAGGTCGATTTTCCTCTGTGTCTTCACTAATCGTCGAATAAGAATAGCTTAAAGACAAACTGTTACTTGGGAATGGGATTTTCTTGCGTTGCTCTGAGCCTTTATTTTCTTCCTTGTCTGATGATTTCAATGGAAGAGGATTTTTATTCATATTAAAATGAATTCGTAACTTCTGCAACCAATGAAGAAATAAATCGCAATTATTATTCGTCTTCTTAGAACCCTGTAAATCATCTTTTTTCTTGGCATCTAATGATTCGAGCCAGTGTTCATTTTTATTTTCACTTTCATCGTTCTGGACTGGAATTGCATCAGAATATTCATCAACTCTCGTAAAAATCTTTGTATAAAACTCTTTCTCACGTTTTGGTAAATTCCCAGTAATGCAATCAGAATATTCTCTTAGATAAAATAATTCTCGGCGAATATGAGGAATATCATAAATAATCTCTCGATAGCCCTTCACTTCTGCTTCTTTTTTCCTATTTTCTTCTTCTTTTCCAAGTAAAGGAGGTTGAAAGACTTTCACAAGACTATGAAAGTCTTTTGACCATAAAGATCGTTTAATATAAAGATAATGTTGACGTAAATCATGACAATATTCAAATTCATTATGTGATAAATTACAATGAATTAAATTCGGTAAAGAATATAATAAATAAGGTGATTGTTTAATACAATTAAAATGTAATGTTAATTGTTTTAATTGTATTAATTGATAAATACTATCCGGTAACTCTTCAATCAAATTATGATGAAGGTAAAGAACTTCTAAACAATTACTTAATAAACCAATCGTTGATGGCAACGTTGGTCCAATTCGATTATAAGATAAGTTTAAATAAGACAGTTTTTGATTCCAATTTTCAATTTCATCAGGTATTAATTTAATTTGATTATATGATAAATTCACTGATATTAATTTTTTAATTGAAAATAACAGTAATGATAATTCTTTTAATGAATTATAGGATAAATCAATTATCTCTAAATCATAAAACATTGTAATAATTTTACCATCTAATTCCATTAATTGATTATGATCCATATAAAAATTAATTAATTTCATACATCTTTGTAATGATTTTGGTATGAAAGTAAATTGATTATAGGATAATCGTAATGTATGTAATTCTTTACATTCCATTAATGAGATTGGTAAATCATTTAATTGATTATATGATAAATCTAATCGTTGTAATCGTTTACATCGACCAAACGCATAATCTTGAATCGATTTTAATTGATTATGAGATAGATTTAATTCAATAATACCTGAAAAGATTAATAATTCATTTGTTAGAACTTTAAAAGAATTATAAGAGAGGTCGACTAAGCGCAGTCGCGTGAGATCGTAGGGATATTGTGGGTATTTCGCTTCTTTCGCTGTGGTATTGCCCGAATCAACGGAGGGGTGAGATAAAACAGTAAAAGCATCGGATTGCCTGTGCTGATGCGTGGATTTTGATGTGACGCTGTTAGGTGACGCAATGCCAGAGATATTAGGAGGTGGTGGGACGGGATCTCGAGGTGATGGCTGGACAGAAGTTCCTTTACTGCTTTTCTTTCCGTCAACTTCGAAAGGGTTTGGTAATGCACTAATAAAGTTATGATGAGCATGAAACTCCTAAGAAGAACCAACCATATTAGAGATTTAATCGGCGAATGATTTTAACAGGCGACGTACCTCTAGTCCTGTGAGATCGTAGAACTCAACAGGCAGCGCTTTCAATCGATTATTTTCAATATGAAAAAGTATTAGACTTTTCATATTCTCGATATCAACTGGAAGTTCTTCAATAATGTTGTCAGATAAATGTAACTCCTTTAATACAGGTAAGCGCTCTAACTGTGAAGGAAATTCCACAATTTGATTGTTAGAGAAGTTAACATAGGTTAAATTAACTAATAAACCAATTCCAACTTCCCATTCACCTAATTCTTTCAATAGTTCAAGGTTCCCAACTTCTAAAGGAACTTCAGTGAATTGATTAAAAGAGAAATCAATTCTCTTTAAACTCTCTTTAAAAACATATGAACGAGTGATGAAACAACTAATAAGGTTTGAGGGAAATATACTTACTCAATCGATAAAAACTGGTGGGATACTCGGATAATCGATTATGGTGGATGGAAAATTCTTCTAACTTTTTAATCTCTGAGATCTCTGCAGCGATCGATTGAATTTCATTATAATCGGCTATTAATGTTTTCAATCTAAAAGAATAAATTACAGTTAGAGGCAACTTGTGAAAGAAAAAAGAGAGAGAGACCCTACCTGAATAAATATTGAAAATTAGAAGAGAGACGATGTAAATGATTATAAGAGATATTTAATATCTTTAAATCAACGAAATCATAAATTCTTGATGAAAATCGATAAGCACCAAAATTTGATAAATTTAATTCAAAAGTTTGATGTATATTATCTTCTGCTTTATCAATAATAACTTGTAATTTTGATCGTGGATATTTTCTCTTTAATCGTCTTCTCTGACGGATTGTCTCAGAATCTAATGATAATCCATCACTTTCATCATCATTATCCTCTTCTTTATTTGAATCATCATCATCGTCAGAATCTGAATCATTTTTCCTTTTTTTCACTTTTTTTGTTTTTCTATAATTTAATCTTCCTTTCATAAAGTTTGGAAGTTTTGAGTATGAAGCACCTGATAATGGGTTATAATATAATCTTTTGCCATTTTTAGCATCTTGGATGGTGGTAATCTTTGCTTGGTAGGTTAATCGTACCTTATGAAGAGCGAGAACCTTTCTAACCATGTTCTGTATCTTCTGAGCTGCTTGTTCAGGGAGGTAGGTAGGAGCAACTTCAGGGAGATCTTTGTTTAGCAACAACGGAGGTTTTAGCCATGATGATTTATTGTTTGTTTTATCATAATAATAAAATCGTTTACGTTTTGGGTCCCATATTTTCTCATATCTTTGAAAAATTTCTTTCATTGCACGAGAACGAATCAAATATCGACGAACCATCGATTGGATCTTGATAATACTATATAGCTTATATTCAGCTACTTCCTCTTCGATCCGCAAAGTCTCTTCTGACTCCATTCCTTCAAAATAACGTTAATTATATCAAAGTCGCTGGCGAATCGTTTCAATTTTAAATTGAGTTCAAAGAAGAGTCGACTCCTGTGTTACCTCACACATTGAAAGAGTCGACTCTTCCGTTACAAGAGCCGTTATTTTTCAACTTCAAAAACAACGATCAGTTTCTATCTGATTCAGAGTTCATTGAGTGATTTTTGTGATTGATTTTGGAATTGATGGAACTGAAAGATAAAGGAAATAGCGAGAGCTCCATTGGCGGGGAAATAGTTTCTGAGAATACACCCGCAGTCCCGCTTGCAAAGAAGGAAGAGAATGAAAACCAACCGGAAACAAATGATTTCAATGAAAATGTCGTAGTCAGCGAGAGTAAGAAAGGAAAGAATAAAGAAGTTTTATTTATTGGGAATCCTGAGATTGCCAAGACTGATTTACAATCATCATTCTTAAAATTTCGACAACAGAAAATGCGGGAAAGACAATTAATGAAAGCATGTCAACAGGTTGATTCTTCTACACAACAACGAAGTGAAGAATATAAAAATGCTTTACGGGCTAAATTTATTGAGAGAGCGAAAAGTTATCTTGGTGTTCCTTATGCTCGTCGCTTTCAAGATCCTTCCATTCCTGAGGCACCATTATACCTTGACTGCTGTGCATTAGTTAGAAAATGCGTTCAAGATCTCTCCGATGAGTTTGGTTTTATCATTGGACGATGGAATCAAGCCTATCAGATGGATACTTTACCTATAATCTTGAAAGAAGAAGATCTTAAGCCAGGAGATCTCATCTTCTATGAAGGTACTTACAACTCTAAGCGATCCAAACCTCAAAAGCACAATAATGTTCATGTTGAGATATTTCTTGGCGGTGAAACAGGAGAATCAACTGTTGGATCTCGGTTTTACAAAGGCGTTGTCTCTATTTTCCCTTCTTATAAATTTACTTCCACCTCATGGACATTAGTCAAGCACCATTTTAGATCGCTTGATACTTGGCTCAATGGTGTTTGTAAATCCTGCTGTCCAGAGCATCCATGGGCTTCAGACTCCTTAGCTTACCTTGAAGCTGCTGGGAAACGTTCTATTTTCTCAGACGAGCACGAAACCCGAAAGGAAACCAGAGAAGAGGACGATGATGACGTTCGTGCAGATAATGAAGATTATAGCGATGATGAAGGAAAACAAAAAACCGAAGAGGAATTTGAAGCCAATTCAAGTGACGGAGAAGAGGAGCTAGTCTATGATGAATACGCTGAAGAGGGAGAAGAGGAAGAAGGAGGTGGCGATGGCACTGACAGTGATGATGAAAGTTTTCATGCCATGATTTCTCCCAAAATCTCTAAAAATGAACCTTTATTTCGAGGAAATCCATCTTCTTTTATGGATGATATTCTGACTCGAGATAAATCAAAGAGTATGAATGATGCTGATTTACATTTACTGCCAGATCCTACTCTCTTTAACCAACAATATATCCCTCCTTTCAATGGGGGAAGTCCTTCGAAATCACTGGATCAGCTGTCTGTTAGTGAACAAGCAGGAAGTACTCGTCATACTAATACGAAGCAGCCATCACCCAAGAAAGGACCGGGTGGTGCTGGAGCTGCATGTGGACGTGGTAATGCCGCAGCACCACCACGTAATCGAAGAATGTTATCAAAATCATTAGAAAATGAAAATGATTTAAATTCTTCAAATAATCACTATAAACCTTCATTAATCCCATCAAACAGTGATAGTTCAAAGCTCTTAATTCAAGGTGATAGTGTGAAGGAAGGTATTAATAATAATGGCTCCCAACGTTATAAACCCGTGAATAAAAGAGTTTCTAAATATGCAAGTAGTAGTAATTCATCTTCATCACTTATCAATGAAAGTGAAGAGAAGACATCTATGAAAGCAGAAGGGAATCCTGTTCGTCTAGGGAATAATGGTCGATCAAACTCAAATAAAAGAGGAATTCAAGCGAACAATACCACGAACGATGAAATACCAGTGATTAACGTTCCCACTAATAAAACATACTTTGTTAGTAAAAGCAATGGATGGAGATTAGTCAAAGCTGCTTTAGATAATCGTGGGTGGCAGCAACTTCCATTCGAATATCAATTTTCTTCTAAATTTGGTTTAAAATGGGTTGAAAGACGATCACAAATTGATTATCGTGCACATCAACCAGGTCAATTAGTCTGCCACATCCCTAATAATGATATTATTACCACAAAAACAGGTTTACTAACCATTATGAGAGATAGATTTTGTTCAAAGACAGTTCCTACATCGCAAAGAAAACAATATCCACCATGGTTACCAATAACCTTTGAGTTAGAGTCACCAGCTGATATTAATGCATTATTTGATTATCTTCAAATCGAAGACAAACAACAAAATGAAGCAAAAACAGCTGAAAATAAAGATTCCATCTGGATCTATAAACCATCTTGTTACAATCGTGGTCGTGGTATTAAGGTTGTATCAGGTCTAGAATCATTAAAGACCATCTGTTATGGTAAACCAGCTGTGATTGCACCTTCCTCTTCTTTATTAAATAAAGAGAATATTATTGAAGCAGCAGTTGAACCATTAAAAGGTATTATCCAGAAATATATAGAAAATCCTTTATTAATGTATATAAATCCAGAAGATTGTAGTAAAGGATATAAATTTGATATTCGTTGTTATTTATTAATTGCTAGAACATCTCCTACTACTATAGCTTTCTATCATCCAGGTTATTGTAGATTAGCACTACATCCATATCATGGGAATGATTTAGATGATCCTTTTATGCATTTAACCAATGCATCAATACAAAAGAAAGATACGAATATCTATCAGCAGAATAAAGATATTCAGGTCAGAGCATATACTATCAGTAATCTTCATTTGTAATGTTTGTTTTATTTAGATTCAATCCGTAAAGGCAGTAGCTGAGAATATGTTAGCTGTCGGTAGACAATCCAGTTACGATTACATTGAGAAGCAGTTAGATCATGAGATTAAATTATGTATGGTTGATGTGATGAAGGTAAGAAAGAAGAAAGCATCGATGATAATATCAATAATATTATTATATACAGGCTTGTAATAATAAGTTATTAAAGAAACATGGATACTTTGATCTCTTAGGATGTGATTTCATGATCACTGATGATAATCGATTATATTTACTTGAGATTAATACGAATCCTGCTCTCTCATTGGGTTCGTGTTATTTCTGTCCTTTTCTTGGTTCTTTTGATTAATCTTATTTCTTTTCTTCTTTAGATAATAAGGTGTTAGAGGATTTATTACCACGAGTAGTCGATGGAGCTCTTGGTCTAGTCCTTCAAACACAAGGTTCTGATGTCAGTGATCTAGCAAGTGTTCATATTCATCCTGAAAACCCTCTTCCGTCACAATATCATCTAATATTTGATGAGAAGAATAATTGGGTTTATTCTTAAAAAAAAAGGCTTAAGGTAGCATAAAAAAACAAAGTCTTTCTGTGTTCTTCTCGTTGTAATCGTCTTATCCTTTGTTTTAGGTGTATTGAGTGTATTGTTTAGTAGTGGTAGCAGTGGATGTTGTGAGTTGTTTGCAGTACTATTCATGCTTTATTTGTTTCTTTTACCTTTTAATTCATTAATTTCATTCTTCCATTTGTTTGTCTCTGTTTGTTTAAAATTAGTTATTTGAATCATAATTAAAATAAATTCATTTTTAAACTTTATATCACAACAATATCTCCCTCTTCTTTATTAACTTCTTTATTTACGTCTATCTCATTCTCTTCCTTCTCCTTCTCCTTTTCCTCTATTTCCTCTTTCATCCCTATGCTTGCCTTCACTTCAGGTGATTTTATCTCTTCTGTCACTCCTTCTTCGACTTTGTCTTCGACAAGATCAATGACCTCAGAAACCTTCCAAACTTCCATACATTTCACCTTCGCAGTATAAGAATTAGTAAATAGTAACTCCTTATAGGCTGTATTCTCTTCATAGGATTGAAAGGATTGGAAGAAGACATCTTTCAAGGTATTAATCATATTCATATCATTACCTGAACCATAAGTCGGACCATACTCCTTCCCAACCACTAACGCCTCAGTCGCTTTATCAACCATCACTACCATCCTCTGAGCACTCGTATGATGGGGATTTTTTAGACTATACAAGAAAGAAGACGCGGTAATATCAGTCGAGTATTCAGCAGTCTCAGGTGAAGTAAATGGTATCGTAGTATAAGCACCAAACACATATCCTTCGATCGTCTCAATTACTAGGAGAGTTGACCCTTGATTATCACATTTCTCATGGAAGGAAGATAATTCCCAACCATCTTTCTCTGTAGTAAATAATAATTGAAAAGAAAGTAAAGAGGGTGAAGAAAGCTTTCTACTATTACCAATCCAATGAGATAATGTTTGCTCATCAGAGATTGTCTGAATAATACGACTTGTATGGCTTAGTTCTCTTCTCCCTAGCCTTGTAATCAGCGTGGAGAGTGTTTTCACATCATTTGCATAAATCGGTGTCGAGGGGTGATCTTTGTTAGTCTCTAATTCTACTTCAGTGTTAAACCTATAATTCAGTGCATTGAGAAGAGTCTTAGCTGTGGTAGCTTGTAATTGACATTGTTGAGATAGATATAAATGATGGAAGTTATTAATATGATAAGATTCATGTAACTGTATTTCTTGTAATAGTTGATAATAGGATTGCTTTTGCTCAGAGTAAATATCTAACTGTTGATAATAATATTTTTCTTTTTTATTATAGAAAACATTCATTTCTTTCAGAATATCTTCTTCTTTTTGTTTTAATTGTTCTATCATCTATAGAGAAAGAAAGAGAGGAATGTGACGAATGATTAAGAGGAGTTTTATCCATTTACCTGTTGGAACTGTGTTTGAATATTCTTTTGGATTAATCTCTTTTCTTCTTGTAATTTTTCAATATAATTATTACTATTTTCTTCGAGTGTTGTTACTTTATTAATATAGGATGATAGACTTCTTCTATCTTCTTCACTTGCTTCAGGAAGGCTCATTGAGGATGGTTGACGCTTTTGCTGTTGGTAATCCTTCTCCTCTATCATAGTATGTCCTTCATGCTCTGAAGAACATTTTGCGCATAATAATACTTGACAATCAGTATCATAGTATTGTACGATCTCTTCAGGATGAGTGACACAATATTGAGGGATCGCTAATATCTTCTCTGCAGCTTTCTTCACTAACAACCTTCCATGATCTCTCTTTCTCTTCACAGAAGAACTCTTGATCTGACCTCTTGTAATGTCAAGAGAAACTGTACTAAGATCAACTTCACTCTCTGAAGCGGTTAAAAGGGATTTATTATAGTCTATTTCCTCTGCTGCTTCTAATTGGATCATATTCTGAATAAGATCATGTAAGTACTTCCATTTCTTTTGATAAATAGAAATAGTTTCAAAATCATTGGAATCAATAGAAGTCAAAGGTAGAACAGGAAAATCATCTAAATAAATCCCAAACCGATTAAACCAAGTTTCATTACGATCAGAAAGGAGAGGATCTAATAGTATAGGTATAATAGGTTTGTGTTGTTTAAATGATTGTATAAACTCAAAACGTATTGAATTAAATACATTCGTACTATTCACATTTGTTTGATAAGAGGATGTCAAAAATAATAATATACAGGATGATTGTTGTAATAATGATAATAATATTTCTTCTTTTAATTCATCGTTAGTGTTTGGTGAGACTTCTTCTTCCTCTACTTCTCCTTCTTCTGAGTCAGAAGTATCATCAACGTAGATAATATATCCTAGTTTTCGTAAGAATTTTGTGACTTCAATCACTTTGTGATGGAATTGAGGATCTTTTGCGTCGTGAGAACAATAGATAAAAGGTCTTTGGGTACTTGTACTGGAAGGAGGTAATTGGGATGGTATAGTCAATATATTCGTTGAAATATCAGACAGATTTACAATCATGTCTTTATCTTCATAGATAGAGTCAAAATTGCAGATTTGAGAAGGTTCTTCGAGGAGAGGTTCCTCTTCAATGGCGGAGAGTTCTGTCGTAGGATCGGTGGTATGATCAGTACTTTCTATAACTGCTGTGGTCATATCTACTACAATAGATTCATGAGTGATCTCAGCGAAATCATCTAAGACTGGGATGAATGGCTCTTCGCTCGTTGTTGTGGTTGGCGGATCGTCATTCCCCTCATTGCTGTCATAAGAAGACCGTTCAAGAGTTAGTTCTTCAAGATTAGTGGGAATTTCCTCAGCTAATTCAGATAAAACGATTAGCAGGAGAGCTTCATGATTAATGGAAAAACATACCTGCGATATTTTCTGAAATCTCAGAGCCTTCTTCTGAACTTCCTTTCGAATTAAAGCAATACGAAATTGCAAGGATCAAGGAAGATATGGCAATATAAACTAATAGTATGACCTCAACCCGATGTACTTCCTCTTCAACGTCTTGATTTGCATCCATTCTTGCTCGAATAATCTTCCAAAAATAACTCACGAAAACAATGAACAGCCTTATTGCCGGTAAATGTTACCAACATACCGGTATTAGCCTCTGAGAAGTAAATTTATTTTGAAGCATGAAGATTCTTGCAACTCTCTTCGTCTGTGTTCTTGTTTTCACACCAGAGGGGAATGGATTCCTTCTAAAGAAAGTATATCTAAAGAAATCATTCTTGCCACAACCTGTTTCGAAGTTGGAAGTTGCCTCCCCAGCGTTTCAAAGACCCTCGCTAATACCACAATCGGCTGTTTTAAATCCCAACATTCTGGTCAAGAATGGAAACTTTCTTTCTTTCCTATCCATACATATTTTGACAGTAATATCTGCAATTACTTTCAAATCCTTTTCCAAATTAAGAGTTAATGAGATCCCTGTATTGAAACATGTGCTCACAGATCAATCGTTTATGACTTTCTCTTTCGGATTATTATGCTCATACTTCTTACCAAGTTCATTACGCTCACTATTTATCAATGATACTGTTGAAGAACATATATGGAGGTATATTCTTCCAATCTCTTTAATTTTAAGAATTATTAGCAGCAATAATCCTCAGAGGAGTGAAAAACTTGACAATATAGGGTTACACTCAGAAAATTCCATCATAAAGCTTGTTCATTTACCGTTAATCATAGCATTTCTTTTTGGAACCGTTGGATCTTATCTTGCAGGTCTCTCCACAAGTTCAATATTGACTCATTTCCTTAGATCGTTGTCTCATTCCTTCGAGCAGATACAGTCTGCAATCATCCCTGTTGCTGCACTCACTGCTTCTTATATTGGCGGAACAGTAAATTTCTTTGAAACAGGCCATTTTTTAGCGAATATTGTGGGATATAATAATCCTCTAAAGAGCAGAGAAATTCTTGACAATTTAAACATTTTCGCTGCGATGGATATTAATGTTATGATTCTTTATTTTACTTTTTTAAACTTTTTATATAATAAATATTCTCAAAATACCAAAGAAAAATTCAATAATTCGAATCCGAATTCAGCAAAGGATGTATCGGAATCCACTGTCCAACCAGTTTTAATCGGGATGGGCACAGTAATCGCATACTTTCTATGTCACCAAGCTGTCTCAGCACAAAGAGCTTTCCCTTCAATTCCTGGTTTATCAGTGTTTCTTTGCACATTATTTGCATTTATGTGGAATCTAGTTCAAGAGAGTGCGTATAACAAAGCAACTAACCTTATCTCCACGCCAAGTACCGCCTCCCTTAAACCATGGAAAGCAGCAAATTCAGGTAAGTTCACGAAATTTTATTTATTTTATATCATCTTATCACTATTCTCTAGTCTTGAGCGATCATTTTCTGTCTGTATTTTATTTTTCTTTAGGTTTAATGATGAATTGGCAGTTACTCTTCTCAAAACCATTATTAGATCTTAGTATTATTCTTATTACTTTCTTTTCTGTATTATCTTTTCACATAGTTTTTATTTTTGGTTTATCAAAGATGTGGAATTATCTTCTTGAAAGATTTCTTCCCAAAAGTATTCAAGAGAAATGGAAAATAGATCATGATTCAGTATTAATTGCAAGGTAAGAAGTACTTTTGTCCTTCTGTCCAATTGAAAAGTCAAATTTCACATTTCATCAACTTTTAGTAATGCTTGTGTTGGAGGTTCTGCCACTGCCGCATCCATGAGTTCTACTTTTAATAGAAATGATTTAATCTTCTCTGGAAGTCTTGCCGGCATTATCGGGTATATGATTGGAACTCCAATCGGTTTGGCTGTATTTAGATTTCTGCGTCGTTTTTGAAACTTTTTCTTTTTCGATTCACTCATGTAAAATCATTCATCGTAAAACCTTCGCTTTCATCTTCTCCTTCTTCTTGTGTCTGCTCTTCATAGGAGCGGGCTGTCAGCCTTTGAGATTTCTTTCTCATCCCGCTTTTAATCTGCTCTAATGTCTTTCCGTGAAGCAACAGTCCCTTCTCGACAGCATCTTGTAGGTTGTAACAAGGGAGAATCTCATAATGCTCTAAATTTCCCGTTATTGAAGAGATCTTCTGGCGAATAGTTTCTAATGTACTGGATTTCAAGGCACTTTTTGGAAGGACGATCCTTTTAAATCCTAATTTTATCGCTTCTAATATTCTTTGTTCAATTCTCTTTGCCCCTCTTATTTCTCCGCCTAATCCAATTTCTCCTATAAAAGCAGTCGCTGGTGTGACCGGAATAGACAAAAGACTTGAAACTATGGCGACAGCAACCGCTAAATCCGCAGAAGGTTCGTTGATAGACAATCCTCCAACAATATTTAAGTAAACATCACGATTCCACAGAGTTAGTCGCAATCGTTTCTCGATAACGGCAAGGAGGAGAAGAAGGCGTTGGATTGGAAAACCATCACTTGCTCTCTTCGATGACATCTTTACATTTGAATTAGAGTGAGTAGTTCCAACTAGGCATTGAACTTCAGCCAGCAAACAACGACTTCCTTCAACAGCGATGACTACTGTTGCACCCTCTTGAGGGACTTTGAGCACTCCTTCAGTGAGAAACAACTCAGAGGGATTCAACACATCCACCATTCCCACCTCACCCATGGTAAAGACACCAACTTCAGATACAGAACCAAATCTAGAAAAATGAGTTAGAGAGTGAATGATTGAATGAATGATTGAAAGAAGAAACAACACAGAAAGCGGCTACTTACCGATTTTTCTCACAGCGAATGATGCGATAATCAAATTTATCACTCCCTTCAAGCGATAAGACAGTATCAACCATATGCTCGAGGACTTTAGGACCAGCAACATCACCTGACTTTGTCACATGACCAATCAGGATGGCGGGTATTTGAAAGGTTTTAGCATATTGGATTATGCGACCAGTACTTTCTCTAATCTGTGAAACACTCCCAACATTCCCCGCTGATGTTTCAGTTGAAATGGTTTGAATAGAATCAACGATTAATAATGACGGTGGTGTATCCATTGCAGCTAATTTTGAAAAGACTTGATCAATGTCCATCTCACAGATAAGATAGATAGAGTCACGATCAACACCTAATCTCTTTGCTCTCATTGCAATTTGTTGAGGATTTTCTTCTCCTGAAAGATAAATTACCTTTCCAGCTACTTTACCGACTGATGCAGCGAGTTGTAGTAAGAGCGTACTTTTGCCAATTCCTGGCTCGCCTGTGAGGAGAACAACGGAACCTGGAACCAGACCACCTCCCAACACACGATTCAGCTCAGGGCTAAAGATCTCCAAGCGATTGGAACCGTCAATATCAGAGATCGAAGAGAGCGGCATCAAATCTTTCATCCCATTCTCGAGATTTAACCACTTCCCAGTGGAACTGGTCGCGGCAGATGACACAGGAGAATGTAGCGCCCTCGGATTGATACTCGATACTAACCGAGATGGTTTAAATGCTTTAATCGTATTCCACTCCTTGCAGTTTGAGCATCGTCCCATCCATTTAATGTGTTCAGCTCCACAAGATTCACATACAAATAATTCCGGACTTCCTTTAGAACCAAGCCCTTTCATGTTGAGGTTTCTTTCTTCTTTCCACCTCATAGTAAGTCCTCTTCTTCCATCAATATAGAAACATTGGATTACATCAAGCTTCAACAGAAGAATAATACCAACAGTCAAGCATTCAAGCCACTTCATTGTTGGAATAACGCAATGTCTTCTTTCAGAGAAATTTCTCTTTTATACAGTACATCATCATCATCATCATCATCATCATCATCATCATCATCATCATCATCATCATCATCATCATCATCATCATCATCAACTTCTCCAAGAAAACCACCATCAAGAATCTGACAAGCTGTATTCGATCTTTGAGGAAGCGTAGTGCACGATAGTTATGAAAGAGAAAACAGTGAGAGAAAACAGAAGATAATCTTTATATATTTTACTAAGGTGCGATAGCATTATTTCTAAAATAAGTTAGTTTTATCGATGGGGTACTACTTTCATATTTTAATTATATTTAATTCCACCCATAAACTCTCTTGCATCAGGAATTTGTCCGTTAAATTCAGCATTTGAGAAATCAAAGCCCGGGTTCTATTGAGATTTATTAGGTAAAGTAAGTTCGAGAGCTTGACAAACTCACCTCTTCTTGAAACCTCTCAAGCATCATTTGCTTTTTCAGCTCTTCTTTAGTATGTAAATCCACTTTTTCTCCTTGTTGACCCTTGAGTGCTGATTCCCATGTTTCACCTTTATGCATTTTCTGAAGATTTATGACTAATTCTCCATCTGCAAGCATCCATAACGAATCATCTACTATAATAGGCCCTGCTGTATCTTCGTTAATGTAAGAAACAGGATTATTCTTAATTCCAACTTTTAAGTGGTTAGGTTGAAAAGTGATGTCAAGCAGCTTCTTCGTTACACCAGGTGGTGGTTCAATATATAAAATGACTTCTGTCAATGTTTGTTCCCATTCATAAATTGTTCTTCCTTGATATTCATATTTTAATCGATTTCCTTCTTTTCCTTTTTTTGTTTTCACTGAAGTTGTTGAAGGATTTTGTTCTTCATATTTCATACGAGAATTTGCTAATAAAGCTTCTTGTTGTGCTTTCCATTCATTTTCTTGACGAATTTGTTCAGGTGTTACCTTCAATCGATTACCATCATCACCTTCATCATCACTATCAATTATCTTATCAAACTTCTGATAATCCACCATCTTATCTATTAATGTTCTTGATGTCTTCTTTCTTTCTTTTTCAGTTTCTTTCAATAATACGATACCTCTTATTCCCGATATGTTTACCCCGGGTTTTGTAATTTGTCCGATCTCGACCAATCATTGTCTTTTGCTGTTTTGTTTTTAGTGAAACTTGTTGTGAAATGGCTGATTTTGTTGAAGATTCAACAGTAAATCCACATGAGAAAGGAGAGCCTGAAGTAGCTTCTTCATTAGTGGATGTAAATAACCCTGTTCGAGTTTTATATTGTGGTGTATGTTCCATGCCTCCAGAATTCTGTGAATATGGTGCATGTTTTGATCAATGTCTTCCATGGATTCAGCAACATTGCCCTGAAGTATTAAGCGAGGAGCACTTATCCCAAGCTTTGGGTAAAGCCACTATCTCCGAAGAAGGAGAGGCACAAGCGGAAGAAGAGGTATTGTTTCATCATTGATAGTCGCAGAAAAGAAATTGATCGTTCTTATATAGGGTGAAGAGAAGAAGAAAAAGAAGAGCAAAGGCGGTGGAGCAGCTGCCCCAAAGAAAAGTTCTAATGTTGAAACTAAGATTATTATCAGCAAGATCCAGAGACAAAAGAGGAAGTTTGTCACTGTTGTAACAGGCCTGGAAACTGTTCCTGATTTAAAAGTCAAGGACGCTGCGAGAGTATTTGGCAAGAAATTTTCCTCTGGTGCTTCTGTGAATGATCTTCCCGGTGGTGGAAAAGAGGTTGTCATTCAAGGAGATATGACACTAGAAATTCCGAATGTTATTATTAGCGAATTTAAAGTAAGTTTCTTTCATAACATTCTTGAAATGTCTTGTTAATTAGTTTTTAGGTTGATCCCAGTGCAATCTTTCATTCAGATAATGGTACAATAACACCATTTTCAGGTTAAAACATTCCTTTCATAAGGAAAAAGATAACAGAGATTTTATTGAATGATCATCACAACTTGTAAATAATTTAGTTTTTAATTTCTTTTTATTTCGGATGGATCATTGTTGGTAGATGAGTCCAGAATTGCTTGAGAACAATTCATTTAAATTAAGGAATTGCTTAACTGTGAATAGAAAGTTTTTCATTTTTGAGATGGTTATGTTCAGAATCTTGTTTTTAATCTATTCCTATCTGATCTTTCTGGTAAGAGATGGTTGATTGACATCTATCAGAAGCTATTGACTCTTTCAATGGATTTCAATTGAAATTCTAGATTAATACAAGAACTGCTGTTGCTCAGAATAATGCTCAACAACAACCAAGGCCAAAAACACCAATAGAGCTTGGACTTAAACGCTCTGAAGCGAGTGCTATTCCTTTAAATGATCAAGTAAGGTCTTATTGAATAAGACAAAACCACTGTAAATCATATCTCAAACTCGATAGATACATCTTAAAGGGGGAACTTATTGGTTTGGCAGTCAATTAGAAGTTCAGGGAGTTGTTCTATTTAATGGCGGAAAAGATGGTGCTGATCCAAGAAAAAAGACAAAAGTAAAGTAAGTGTTTAGAGAATAATTGTTGCTGATTTGAGTTACTTTTCTTTAGAAACTTTGCCATTGATGTGGATTGTGTGACAAATGCCCAATTTCAAGATTTTGTGAAACAAACAGGCTACTTAACAGAGGCTGAGTTATTTCAGTAAGAGAGAAGGATAAAATTTTTATAAAAACAGTTTGATTCTATCTTTACAGATGGTCATTCGTCTTGGAGAATCAAGTATCTGAAGAGACGAAAGAGATCGTTGACGGAGAAAATGGACTCGGGAGAGTCAAGTAAGATGTGACTCTAAACCTTCTCGCTTCAACTAATTTGCCAACAGAGATTCCCCTCATTGGATGGGTGTGGTGGGAGCTTCGTGGAGTCATCCTTACGGTCCCGATAGTTCAGTTGATGATCTTCTTGATTATCCAGCTGTTCATATTTCCTATCATGATGCTTATGAATACTGCACTTGGGCGGGCAGAAGGCTTCCTACAGAGAAGGAATGGGAGTATGCAGCTCGTGGGGGTAGAGTCAATGAGACTTATCCCTGGGGTAATCGACTTCTATGTCTTTGTTTTGCTACCTCGCTAACTTAATTTCCAGGTGATGTGCCACGCTCTAAGCGGATGAATATTTGGGAAGGAGAGTTTCCGAAAGGAAATACATTGAAAGACGGATATTTAGGTCCTGCTCCAGTTAAATCTTTTCCTCCAAATGATTATGGACTGTACAATATGTTAGGTTAAGGATCATTACCAAATTTCGCTATGCCCAAATTGATTTCTATTTTAGGGAATGTGTGGGAGTGGGTCACTGGAGGAGATCCTCAACATCGTATCCTTCGTGGAGGATCATTTCTCGATAGTAGCGACGGACGATTCAATCATATTGTTATAGTCTCCACGAAGCAAGTCAATCCTGGAGACAGTGGCGCAAGCAATATTGGATTCCGTTGTGCGGGAAAATATGTAGAACCAAAGTTAAAGGAAGATAAAGATCAAGACCGCGAAGAATTTTGAAGAAAAAGAAGAGGGTAAAAGTTAAAAGGATGTAAGAATTAATTTATTAGAACACCTTAGAGCATTATATAGAAGAGCAATACAACTGGTATTTCCTCTCCAAAAGTAAGAAAGGGGGAAGATTATGAATTGTGAACAATAAGAAGTGAGAATACTTCAGTAATTTCCGAATATGAGAACAAATAACGTTTCTCTTTCCAATAGTCCACCATCGTTGTTGATGGTGAGTCGATAGTAGTCGTCTAATTCACGACTTTTAATGTAGCGCCACTCTTGATCAAGTATCTGGTACTTTCACTTTCAATGACAATGCAACCTTGTGACGGATTGCCAGAGCATGATCCACCGTGAATTAAGAAGCCAGAGCGGCCACACATATTGTTGGAGGAGGAGGGATGCAGGTCATAACAATATGGCATTCCTTTGAAAGTATACATATTCCCCAATGTGTAGGTTCCTGGAGGTAATGGACCAACATTCTTTTCGCAAGTACAACTAGGATTGTTGCGACAAGAGCCTGATTGACCAGAGCAACAGCCAGTGGTATCAATCCAGGAACCATCATAGCCATATCCGGAGAATCGGTGAGAACTAATATCATAGGTGTAAGGTCCTCCGGTTGTGACATTTAACTTAGCTAGAAGAAAAATGATGAGCAAGACATCGATAACTTAACTCAAAATCCACTTACCAAGAGTCATATCTTTCTCACTCATCGGTTGAGAGTATTTTTCATCAAACAAATTGTCTGCCATGGCGGCGAGTCATAAAGCACAGAAGATAAAGATTTTATAGAACATTTTGAAGGATGTATAATTGCTTGATTAAATTATTTTTGATAATAGAAATATTTCTTCTATCTTTGTGAAAACTAGGGATTCTTCTGTGAATTTTTCTTGTTGCTTTGAAGTGATCCGATGTTGAAGTGTTTAAACGACCGTTTACAATAAAAACGGTTGCAAGCCGTTTTGCTTATAGTGTGCTCAACACTCAAGACTTGGCTGAAATGCTCTTCAGCATTATTCTGAAGGTCTTCAGATGTTTAGATGTTTGGGGGAAAAGATGATATAATGTTGTAATACAAGTAGAGATGTAGTTGGTGTTTTGTGAAATCATCAGGCAAAATCTGCGTGAGGTGTAAAAGCAGGAGCTTCTTCCTCGATGTTGATTTCTTAGAGGTTGCAATGAATATCATCAACTGAACTGTAGGGGCCATAAGGATGATTCTAATCAACGAGGGAATCTTTGTTGTAAATTACTTGAAGCGTCAGGGCTTTTAGGGGTAAACTTCGGTTGGACATACAGAATATTAACCATCGAAGAATCATCATGTTCACAGACATTGTTGGAGTTAAGCTTACGTCTGTTTTGGAATTGTCAAACAATAGATTTCTCTTCGATCTTAATACTGCTTTCGTCTTGCTAACCAAAATTCCGAAGCCTTGAGAGGAGCGGGGTTTAATCCTGTTACTGGCGAAACCCCGATTGTTCTCGAAATTAGTTACCCGTTACAATCGATAAACAGGATTATTTTTGGAGAAAGAATTGAGGAAATAATCCGAATTCTTGGTGACACAAAAAACGGTATTTTGTTCGTTTCGCGAGAGTCTAACAAGTTTCCAGTTGACGATGCTGTTCTATACCATTGAATAATGGTTAATTCCAGAATCTGAACTAAAAACTTGCGGAAATGATACGACAGAAGATTGAACATTTCGATTCCAAATACCAAGTCAATATTTTGATCAAGGCTTTGGGACCGATTCCTACTTTACTGATGGATAAGAAAGAACACCATAACTATTGAGATTAAGAAATCAATAGAAGTTTTGCTCGGAGTGAGACCCCAGATCTAACGGGGGATAAAGACCAATAGCAAGGATTTTGAAGAAAAGAAGAGCGTAGATGTTGGAAGGATGCAATAATTAATTTATTAGAACACCTTAGAGAATAACATTAGAGAGAAATACGGTTGGTATTTCTTATACAACGCAAAAGTAATAAGGGGGAAGAATATGAATTGTGAACAATAAGAAGGATAAAAGAATACTTCAGTTTTTAAGGAAAATGAGAAAGAGTAATATTTCTCATTTTTCTAAAGTCGCACCATGACTGTAGCTCGTGACTAGGTCACACCACAGTCTTTTAATTCACGACTTTTAATGTAGCACCACTCTTGATCAAATATCTGGTGCTTTCACTTTCAATGACAATGCAACCTTCTGATGGGTTACCGGAACATCCTCCACCGTGAATTAAGAAGCCAGAACGACCACACATATTGTTGGAAGAAGATGGATATAAATCATAGCAGTATGGCATTCCTTTGAAAGTGTACATATTCCCCAAGGTGTAAGTTCCTGGAGGTAAAGGGCCAACATTCTTTTGACACGTACAACTAGGATTGTTGCGACAAGAGCCAGACTGGCCACAGCAGCAACCAGTGGTGTCAATCCAGGAACCATCAAAACCAGTTCCAGAGAAGCGGTGAGAACTAATGTCATAGGTGTATGGACCTCCTGTCGTTGAGTTCAACTTAGCTAGAATAAAAAGAGGGTAACACGATTTCCGAGTATTTCTTTCAAAGTCACTTACCAAGAGTCATATCTTTCTCACTCATAGGTTGAGAGTATTTTTCATCAAATAAATTGTCCGCCATGGCGGCGAGTAACAAAGCACAAAAGATAAAGATTTTGTAGAACATTTGGAAGGATGTATAATTGCTTGATTAAAATTTTTTTCGATAATAATAATGTCTCTTGAAACCTTGTGAAAACTAGGGATTGTTTTGTTGATTTGTTCGTTCTTCCACACGTTCGATGTTGAAGTCATGAAACGATCGAATACAAAGAAAACGGTTGGTCCGAAAATTTGCATACCTACAGAAACATATAGAGACTAAAGAATCACGGTATTTTGAAAAAAAAGAAGAGAGTAGAAGTTGGAAGGATGCTATAATTTATTGATTAGAACACCGTAGAGTAGAAAGAGATAAGAGAAATACAGAAGGTATTTTCTATACAGAGCAAAAGTATACAAGGGAGAAGAATATGAATTGTGAAAGAGTAAGAAAGAGAAAAGAGCTCAATAATTTGTGGACATGAGAAATAATAATGTTTCTCATATTCCTAGAGTTCACCATCACCGTTGATGGTAACTAGATCAGAGGTTCTAGCTCACGACTTTTAATGTAGCACCACTCTTGATCAAGTATCTGGTACTTTGACTTTCAATGACAATGCAACCTTCTGATGGGTCACCAGAGCATGATCCACCGTGAATTAAGAAGCCAGAACGACCACACATACTGTTGGAGGATGATGGAGTTAAGTCATAGCAATACGGCATTCCTTTGAAAGTGTACATATTCCCCAAAGTGTAAGTTCCTGTAGGTAAAGGGCCAACGTTCTTTTGACAAGTGCAATCTGGATTGTTGCGACAAGTGCCTGATTGACCAGAACATGCGGTTGTGGTATCAATCCAGGAACCATCATAACCATATCCGTAAAATCGATGAGAGCTAATATCATAGGTGTATGGACCTCCGGTTGTGACGTTCAATTTCGCTAGGACAAAAACGATTACAAAATTTCCGATCCTTTCTTTCGAAGTCACTTACCAAGAGTCATGTCTCTCTCACCCATAGGTTGAGAGTATTTTTCATCAAATAAATTATCTGCCATAGCGGCCAATAATAAAGCACAGAAGATAAAGACTTTGTAGAACATTGTAGAGGTAGTTGAGAAAATAAATATATTTCAATAAGAAAGATATCTATGGGGTGGGATTTTAGGGATTCTGGTGAAAATCTTGGGATTCTTCTGTTGATTTGTCTCCTAGTTCTTCTGTTCTTCTGGTGTGGTTGGGGGGTGTAACTTTTCCACGAAAATTCAAAATTTTCAGGAATTTTCCTGTACGATGTTGAAGTGATGAAACGATCGAGTACAAGAAAAACGGTTGAAAGGACTTTTCTTTTTATTACTCTAATTAATTTAAAGGTATAGTTCTGATAATTGTAGTAGTAGCTCTCTTTTAGTTTCTAAATCATCTTTACCAATATCAATTTTTGCATACTGGGGAAGGGCTGTTAGCGCTGATTCATACCATTCAACAGCTTCTTCTCGAATATGGTCACCTAACGCGGCATTAGAACCAATCGCTGTTGCAGCAACGAAATCATCAGCTGATACATCAGAAGCCGCGCTAATAGCAAGTATTCATCATAAAGATCTTTCAATAAATTGCAGTGAACTTACCTCTCTTGCCATTTCACAGGTAAGCAATAAGAATAACAATTGCTCTTAGTAAGAAGATACGATGATTGAATACATTCAACAAACAACTTCTCAACAAACTCTGAAAAATCACCCAAGAATAAATAATAAAACTGCAAAAAACGGATTCTTACCTGGACCACTAATACCTCGAAATGCCAAACTATTAGTAAATGGTCTAGTGTAGTGATCATACTTCTTATTACTATTCAGAAGAGATGGAATCGCAAATGATTTCATAAATGGATTATATTGAAATTGATGTAAATGATATTGTGAATTTAATTTTAATTCATTTAATGAATGAAATAGATAATCTTGATTACTGCTAACATCATGTGTTAATGCTGGTATAAAAGCTTCCATGGATACAATTGGTAATCTATATCCATTAGATGTTAAATTAATCCATTCTTTTGTTGCCATAGAATTTACGCTGTTGTTACTTGAAGTATCATTTGCGTCTGTTTCTCTATGCATCTGTCTGAAAGCAAGAGAAGCCTCTAATGCTACAGCACCTGTGAGTCGATAATGGAAGAAACGAGCATCAACATCTTCTATGGATTCTTCTAAAGGAATTCTCAATGGAATAAGTAAATCGGCTGATTCATGTAAATTGGCATAATTTAATGCTAGACTACTATCAAATAGTTTCGAAGTCTTTTCGGGTGCTAAACGATGATGTTGTTGAACATGATAATTATAGACATGGCAATGATCTAATAACCATATAGGAATTGATACCGATTTGCTATAATCATCACGCAATTGTTCAACAATTCGACTGGTAGTATATCCTAAATCACCATAGATATCAGCGAAAACATCAATTGCATCAACACGATCACTTGCTTCAGCAAAGTAACGAATAGCATCTGATGCAACCTCTTCAGAGTCTTCAGTAGATTCACGAATCCCATTATTTGCGTTTCTTTGATAGTACCAATGAGAATTTTCTTTTTCATCAACAGCATCAAAGGTCACGAAGGACTTAGGGTGAAATTTCGTCTGGAGAATGTTAAGTGTTGATCAGAAGAAAAGAGAAAAATAAGGGAAGGAGGTTCAAACCTTTGAATAATAAGGTTTATGTGTTGCTTTTGCAAAAGGTCTAATTTAAGGATAAATTGAATTCTGGTACGGAGATTCATGGAATTAATTTACCTTGTCGCGGTTGATCGATTCACGGTTGTCCGAGGACCTTCCCATGGGATGTTCTTCTGTAATTTATGAATATCTACAATCCCTTCATTTGGATCCAGGTCATTGTATTGATTATCAATCATTACAACCTTAGGAACCAGTTGATCTTTCTCATTCAAATTATGATAGTTACTCGCAAAGACAACCCTCCCTTCTTCATCAACCAAGTCTAACTCTCGTGTAGCCCATAGATAAGACAAAATACTATTTGTTTCATGTCCAATCTGAAGCGTGAGTACATGTTCTTGATGAATGTTCTTTGACATTTTTCTCTTCTTCTGCAATTCGTCAATTTACGTCGTAAATTATCGTCTTATCTTCAGTGCGGAATTTTGAAAAGCCGGTATAATTGAGCCGTTGAGATCATCTTACCCATATTCACATCAATTCAATTAAGAGAAGGAGTCCAAAGAAAGAAAGAGAAAATGTCAAATAAATTAGATTTAGATCGTTTACAAGCATTAGATGCTGCTTTAAATGAAGAGCAGATTGCAGCGGATATTGATAAAGTATTAAGTCATAAAACAAGTTTTTCATTAAAAGCGAATAATAATATTGATAATACAAGATATATGACATCGATTAGTAATTCTGAAAAACAATCTGCTAAGGATGATCCTGATGTTCCTACAATTGAAAAGTATTATGATAAGTCTGATCCTAATAATAGAGGGAATGAAGAACAACGATCAACACCAAATCCGATGATCCCTGATCCTGAAAGAGCTCCAGAGACAGCTGATCGGTAAGTTTCTCAGTTTACCCCATCTAAGAAGTTTTATGTTTATGTTTGTTTTTATAAGATATTCGAAAGCTAAGTTATTAATGATGACAAAACAATTGAATGATGCTGCTGATCTTCGACAAAAAATGGAAGATCATATTAAAGATTTACAACAACAGTTGAAAAATTCACGTGAAGAAAATAATGTTCATAAGAAGAAGTAAGACGCTTTCTTTTCTTTTTGTTTCCTTGACGTTACTCACTTTTCTTTGTTGTTTGTTCTAATAGAATCCAACAGTTAGAAAGTGACATGAGAAAAGCTAACATGACAAAGCGTGGAGGTGAAACATCTTCTGCTGAAAACAATGAGGCTTTAGTCCAAGAAGTGAAAGCATTGAAGAAGGATATTGCCACATTTGAACGTATGGCAAAACAATCTGAGGAAAACTCTAAGAATAAAGACGGTCAATTGAAGCGTGCAGCTGATACGATTGCAAGATTAAAGATCCAACTTCAAGAAGCACAAACACAAGTACAGAACGGTGTTGCAGGTGATCATAATCGTGCAGAAGCTCTAGAGCAACGTGTTCGAGTATTAGAGAAACAAAGAGCAGAATTAATCGATGGATTCAAGAAGCAGATGAAGTTAATTGATGTTCTCAAACGTCAAAAGGTAATTTTTTGTTATTATCTACACGATTATTATCTCATTAACTTTTAAATTTGTTTGTAAATAGATTCATTTGGAAGCTGCTCGTTTATTAGCATTTACTGAAGAGGAATTCTTGAAAACTCTTGAATGGAAAGCATAGAAATTAAGACTGTTTTATTATCATCATGATAAATTTCTGTAGATAGAAGTGCGACTTCGTCATTTGATTGTCTGTTCTTTCTGATTGTGTTTTGAATTATTGTGTAAAGTATTATCGGGATTTCTTTCCGGTTTTCCTTCATTTTCAACTCTCTCTTCTAGAATCATGTGAAGTAATTTCGAGATCCTGCAACGGACTGGTAAAGGTTGTCAGAGAACCATAGACTTCTTTGACTTTGAAATACCTCTTTCACGGTTCATACATCATTTATTTCCTCATTATTGCCACAGATGATGGAATAACTTCTTGCAAGGGTATGTAAGCAGGTCCAACAGCTGCATTACGAGCAATTCGATCAGCTTCTACTTCAATTAAAGTCTCATGATCAGTGACTTTGAGATTACAACCAACACAGGCATATTCCTCAGGATGTTGACGAACTCTTCTTCGCCATTCTAAAAGATTGAAATCACGACGACCTTTCAACCAAATTTGACCAACCTCCACAGGATAGCATGGCATATAGGCGAAAGATTTGCATTTTGTACAAGCATTGCACTTTGGTGGTTTGATGTAACCTCGTCGCTTGGGTCTCAGGATCGCATCGTGATTACTAAGAGGATGTCCACAAGAACATAGAGATAAACTCCCTACCCGACAGCATTGAGATTGTCCATTCTTGATCTCATCAGAAGCTGATGCAGGAATCATAGCGGAAGGATGAGGAAGCCAGGATACGTAGATTCCTGATTCAATAGCTTCTTCCGCTCCTCGCAACTCCATTTCATAGGATTCCGGAATTTGAACCGCAACAGCGCGGGATGACGGTGGTAGTGCAGGACCCTTCAACATACCTTCCAAGCCCAGCAAGACCGTATTTCTGATCTCATCGATCTTATCGTTTTGTCGTTTTCTACCGTACTTCAATCTTATTTGCTGAATCGCCTTGCCTTTCCTTTCCTTTTCATTGAAGAACACACCTTTTCATCCAATAAAATGGCTTCGTTTACTGATTTAGCTGAAGAATATATTCGTTGGGATCCAAATCCTGAAACCCGTGGTCAAATTCAAGCCTTGTTACATGAGAATAAGGAGGTTGAATTGAAAAACCTTTTAACTAAACGTATTCAGTTTGGTACTGCTGGATTACGTGCTGCTATGGGTCCAGGATATGCTTGTATGAATGATTTAGTTGTCTTGCAAACTTGTCAAGGACTTATTCGATATTTGGAGAGCGTTGATCCTGCTGCTAAAGAGAAGGGTCTTGTTGTTGGATATGATCACCGTCGACTTGGCTCTTTGTCTTCTCAAGGTTTTGCACGCATTACTGCTGCAGTATTCTTAAGCCAAGGTTTTAAAGTTTATTTACTTGAAAACTTTGTTGCCACTCCATTTGTCCCATTTGCTATCAAGCACTTTAAGACAGCAGGTAATAGATACCTCTTCTTCCCGCTCTACTCACAGTATTCTCAATATTCCTCTTTATAGCCGGTATCATGGTTACTGCAAGTCACAACCCAAAGCAAGATAACGGTTACAAGGTCTATTGGGGCAATGGTGCTCAGATCATCCCTCCTCATGATGCTAACATCTCTCACTTCATTCAACAAAACTTACAACCTTGGCAAACCTATGATACTGAAGGTGTATTTGAGCATTCCCTCGCAAAGAATGTCACAGAAGAAGTTGCCAATGCTTATATTCGTGCAATTACTAACATGTCCACAAGAAAATCTCTCAACAACTCTTCACCTTTAAGAGTCGCCTATACAGGTAATAAATACCCTCGAGAACTAAACTGTCGATTCCTTACCTTTTCATCGTCATAGCCATGCATGGTGTTGGTTATCAATGGATTATTCGTGCTTTTGCTTCTTTCAAGCATCAACCACTTCATATTGTCCCTGCACAACAATACCCTGATCCTGATTTCCCTACTGTCTCTTTCCCAAATCCAGAAGAAAAAGGTGCATTAAATGAAGCTACTAAATTTGCTAATGATAATAATTGTTCCATTATTATTGCAAATGATCCTGATGCTGATCGTTTAGCTGTTGCTGAGAAGAATTTAACAACTAATACATGGAAAGTATTTAGTGGTAATGAAATTGGTGTTTTATTAGGATATTGGCAAATACAACAATGGAAAGCAATCAATCCATCTGTTCCAGCTGCAGTATTAGCAAGTATTGTATCATCAAGAATGTTAAAAACTGTTGCACGTGTTGAAGGTTTCCAATATTATGATACACTCACCGGTAAGAGAGTAATTAAATATTTTCCTCTTTCTTCTTCTTAAAATATTCCCTTTCTTGTAGGATTTAAATGGTTAGGTAATCGTGCAATGGATCTTCGTGCTCAAGGAACACCTGTAGTTTTCTCTTATGAAGAAGCATTAGGTTATTGTGTTGGTGATGTATTATGTGATAAAGATGGTATTAGTGGTGGATCCATCTTTATTGAAATGGCATCCGCTTTACAGAATGGTTGGACAGAAGAAGGTGGGGAATCATCAGGTCCTGCACGTACTGTAACAGATTTATTATCTCATTTATCCCAGAAATATGGTGAATTCATCTCTTACAACTCTTATGTCATTAGTAGAGATCCTAAAGTTACCGATCATATCTTTGAGGAATTACGTAATCATCCAGTCAATGGTGGGTATTGGAAATCATGTGTTGGTGTTGAGATTGTCTCGATTCAAGATATTACTAAAGGATATGATAGCACAACCAGTGATCATAAATCAACATTACCTCAAACACCTGATAGTCATATGATCATGTTTGAATTTACTAATGGTGTTTCTGTAACTTTACGTACATCAGGTACTGAACCAAAGATTAAATATTATACAGAAATTGCTGGTAAACCAGGACAAGATCGTAAAGAATTAGAAACCATTTTACATCATTTTGTTGATGCTTTAGTTGATGAGATGTTACAACCTAGCAAATATAATTTAGGCAAACCTTAATGAGACTTTTCTCACTTTTTTTCAATCTCAAAATAGCTGAAATAGACAGTCTGATCAACCTATAGCTCTTTGAATCTCCTAAGTTTACACCTTTTCCCCTAAATTAACATAATGTAGAAGGCAATTTATTGTTTTTGTATTTATAATGTCAAATTGACAATATTTCATCATCATTGGGGAACAAATCAACTTCTTTAGAAAATGGTTGAGAGGGTGAGAAAGAACCAAACAATTGAGAAAAATGCAACTACGATCAGGTGAAACAACCATGCGATGTATACGGAGAAGAGAGCCTATTAACTAACAAGAGATTTTACTTCATTCAAATCGAATAGAAGTTAATCAATATCATGTGGGGAAGCTTCAGTCTTCTTGTTCTCAGCTTCAACCTTGGTGGTTTCCTTAGTAGCTGGTTTCTCTTCTTCTTCCGTGATTTCGACAACTCTTGGCTCGTCAGCAGGGATAGCGGACTTCGCAACTGAAGGGGTAGCAGTAGACTTCTCTTCAGGAGCAGGAGTAGCTCCAACACCAGCAGCACGTGCAGCAGCTAACTTCTCAGCAACAGCAATTGATTCAACAGTTGGAGCAGAGAATTGTTCATTGTATAAATTACTTCCATCATCATTCTTAGTATGTCCTAAAACATGCTTACGGAAGATAGCTGAATCATACAACGTAAATGGTAAAGTTAATGCTTGAACAATTAGTGATAAATAAATTTTAAATTGATATCCAATAAAGAAAGAGATTCCTGCTTGCATTAATAATTGTTGGACAGATTCTTGTAATAATTTATTTTCATGTTGTTTATAATGTGTTTTAGTAAAATCTGATGGTTTTACTTTCTCTGGTTCTGGTCCTAAACCAAATGGTAACGATGGTTGAGGCTTTGGTGGGACCCAAATGACTTTCACTTCATTTTTCGCGTTGATACGAGTATAAATGAAGTAGTAGATACTTAAAATTAAGACCACAACTATACAGAGAAAAGTTTGTTAGAAACAATCAAGATAAATCTTACAAAAGAAGAAAACACAAACCTGATGTAAATCCTATTTGACAATATTGAATGACTTGAGGATCTTTGAAATCAATTTTACCACTGAACATATAAACAGCAGGGAAGATCAACATCTTGATCATATCTGTGGGTTTTTGTGCTTTCGTTGCCATTTTCTATTATTCTTTATTTTGTATTTGAGTTGATTTGCTCTGATTTATGAACTGGGAGAATGGATATAAGATCGATGATGATGACACCCGTCAAACAGTCAGTCTCTCCAAGAATCTCTGCTCTTTGTTTGGTTGGTTTGACTCTCAACAACTCTCCGATTTTCGATTTTTCGTAGTAGCAGAATCTTAGTTATATAGCGTAAAATATCGAGATACTTCGCTCTTTTTGAAATTTCGGGGGTCAGTTTGACCCGAAAGCTCGAAAATCGATTTTTTTTATTTTCTTTGCACGAACAAATATCGTTTTCTAACAAATAATAGATCAAAGATGGCTGATGATGAGGTGAAGATTAAGGGTGGACTCACTCCATATGAGTACAAAATTCAACAAGAGGCACTTGCAAGAGAATATCAGATCGCTATCGCGGAAATGAACCTTTTACACGATGAGTTAGCAGATTGTGCAAGAAGAGAAAATGTTAACCAGTTCGTGAACTGTAAAGAATTAAGAGAAAAGTACTGGACTTTATGCAAGGATAGATATAGGGGAATGATCTTCCCTGAAGGATTGGAGCCTTCTAACCGAGCTGTTCCGGGAATTAATTGGGCTACCACCAAGCCACTAAATAAATAAACGTTCACAGTGTCTTCATCTTTTTGCTCGTGTAGATTTTAGTCGAAAGTTACTTTGAGTGGTATAATCACTTTCATTTGATTCGACGTTTGTCAGATGAGATTAAATAGCTTCCAGTTGACGACTTAACTTAAAACGTTCCAAATCTCTAACATCTTTCTTTCAAACAGCAAAGAAGCCAAAACCTTTTTTGTTAAAAATTATTATTATTCACAAAATAAAGGGGATAGGGCGGATGAAGCCATAATGCCAAAGAGAACATAAGTTCTATATACAACCAAAGACGACATACAACAGTAACGATCAGGAGGCAGAAATTGTATGTAACAAGAAATAAAAGAATAAAAGCCTCACTTTCGACTGAACGTTGGATAATTAATGCACCAACGTTGCTGAGCGAAAAGACTAAAGACATACTTAGGAAAAGAAGGAATAGAAGCAAAAGAAGGAATATAGAGGAATGAAAAGCCATCTACAACAAAGGAAAGCTGAAGAATCGATCCAGTGATACGAAGAGATTTGGAGTTTTTGGTGTTGAGAAATCTTTACGATGATATTGAGCGACATGCTGGTAATAGTAAATTGAGTGATGAACGAGTAATTTCGGCTCGACAAAAGAAGCCATATATAGTATCTGCTGTTTGAATGGTAACAATTTCTTCTTAGTAAATATGATCAATAAGTTCTTCGTAAACATCCGTTGGGATAAATTCAATACTTGCTAAACCCATTTTGATCAATAATTCACTATCTAAACTTCCTTTCTCGATCATTGTACAAATCCTAATCAACCAATATCAAGAAAAGAAAATAAGAAAATCATCAACAACTTACTTGAAACTTGAAGGTTCAGCTAATAATTCATCACGTATGTTAATTAAATAACAACAAAATAATATAATAGAAAAATGTACGCCAAAGGCAAAAATACTATCCCATATTTTCAATACCTCTGATAATGGTTGAACATTAGCCATCAATGTTAATATATATTTTAATGCAAATATTCTTAAATCTGATACTTTATAGATAATATATTGATATAATTTAGGATCTAATAATTTTAAACATTTATCTAACAATGATATACCAGAATGTACACCTTCTAAATTCTTACGAATATACGAAGGTATATGCTCAGTACATAATGTATGACAACAATAATATGCATCTAATTCTGGCATTACATATAAAAACGGTCCTAATAATACATTAATACCTTGTACATAACCAACATCATGAGATAATGCTTTTAAGATACGAATTAATACATCTTCATTCGTTCTTGACCAAAAATCTTCATCAACTTTAAATGTTCGAAATGCATCATCCTTAATTTTATTATCATAGGAATTGTTTACTTCCTAGTAAGAAGGAGCGGGACTCAGGTTAGTACTAGTAATTATTCAATAAAAGATTCTTACCTCAGATTTTCTCACATAGGAATCAACATCAAAGTATAGCGGCACACCGAGAAGCAATTTCCAGATTTTAGCTCGCAGACAATCCGACCCATAGTTTTGAATCCCGGTGTTGTTGACTGTCCGGGCGAAGGGACTGTGAGGTTGTGACGTTTCTGTACAAGGTCCACCAGAAGGGATACCATGTTCCAATACAAATTGTTTTAGTTCCATGAGAGCATCAATACAGGAATCAGATTTAGCGAAAGTAAGAAGAGATTCATAATGCTGAATTAATTCCTCTGTACTGTATGACGATTGACGCAATTTTTGCGCTCTATGGGATAAAACTGTTGCTTTAATTTCTAATATTATTGATAGAGGTGTATATGTTGACATTTTGTCGTGAATATTTCCCTGTCTTTTAAGTCATGAAAGAGAATCCCACTTCGAATGGTTAGAACATTCACGTTTTCAGTTTGAAAGTCTAATGGATTAAGAATGAACAACTTCTTCCTACTTTGATCAAATAAAGATATTCAAATAGGTCAGGAAGTTTTCAGTTGAAAGCTTGGATCAATCCGTTC